>JBBGZY010001321.1:600000-812500 GCA_037952925.1 Lithobates clamitans | reverse complement strand
TTATGTGTAAAACACCTGGATTCTTTAAAATATCAAGCATGTTATAAAAGGAAAAAAAAAAAAAAAAAAAAAAGGAGCACCAGGAGGGTGCATCTTCTGTTTGCACTTGCTTGGAGTTCTGTTTAAAAAAAAAAGTGTATAAGCATGCGCAGCCCCATGGTTGCACCCAGTACATAGCCAGGGATGCAACAGATGGCAGGTTGTCTCCATCATATGCATAGGCTGTGCCATTGAAGAAAGTAGCACACAGACAGTGCAGACTTGTTTTAGAGGCACAAGCTCCAGGGCTGTATTCAATACTTACACAGTAACAGCCTTAGAATAAGCATGTGTGTGTCAGTTGTTCCAACAACTAATAAACAGCAAGTTTGATCTAGGTCGGTGCTATTAAAATTGTAAAGGAAGGATGAAGACATCAGCCTGGGTACCTGTACTTTCCAAAGCAAATCAGCAATGGAAGCTCTCTAAAACTCTATTCCATCAGGCTCCTTATAAAAGTGTTATTACTTTGGAATATCTAGCCCGTATAAAGACCCCACCCTTTACCAATCAGCCCTTCTTAATATTGAACACATCAGAGAGTCATTGGTAGTTTTGGAAGAGCAAAGAGTAGTGAAAATGGATGTGGGCAACACAGAGAAGAGAACCAGCTCTTAGTTTTCTCACAGCTGGTCCCCTAATGTCCCAACCTTGTCACTTAGTACATTATTCAGAGTGATTCATGGGAAGAAAAAAGAAAAAAGTACTTTTTTTATTATAATGTGGCTGTATACTGTTACATGTCAGAAAATGCACAGGCTTGAAGAGTTGCAATTTACTTTTTAAGCATAGGAAAGAAAATTAGTAACACCTGTTCACTTTAAAAACACAAAATATGCATAGACATACACAAAAATTCCTTACCTCTGGTAAAAAATTGTGTTTTTTGGTGACTTGATATAACATTTCATGAGTTTCTATAGCAGGTCTTATATCTCCTTTTAATACCTAACAAATATAAAATCATGAATGCAAATTTGCTTAACCAGCCACTAAATGAAAAACAAAAAAACAAAAAAAAAAACACATCATGTTGTACACAACATACACTTTCAAATCTCAGAGCTCTGGAATAACTGCAATTTATAAAAAATAATGTATGCATTCTGTTAAAGTGTTAGCAATGCCATGTTCATTTATTGTGAACTGTTATCACTGAAACAAACAAACAAAAATTAAATTCTAAAAAATAGTTTGAAAGGGAATATGAGGGTCATTCTCTCTGGAGTGGTGCATGATCTCCCTTCTGTAATGAAAATAAAGATACTGAAGCGCTGAAATGAATATTTGAAACAGGTGACTGAAAATAACTAAATAATTAATAACTAAATAATTAAGCGGCAATCATTCTAAAAGTGATCGGGCACCTTAAAGTGGATATATAGTGTAATAAAAATAATGATGCGCTATAATTAACTTTCAATCAGTGCACAGATCCTCTATTTAAAAAATACTGAATCCAAGTCCCATAAATCCAAAATTATATGCAAAAACTATTTATTAGTGCCATGTAAATTATCTTAATATATAGGTGGTAATACTGGTGAATATAATTGATCGCTAGCAGCAATCATGAACCATAGATACCAACAGCAAACACAACTCTGTGGGTTCAACTTAAGTGATGATATCTCAACCAAATTATCTGGTACACAATTAATAAACCAGTGTCCCTACAAAACATAAAATATATTGTCTAACCCAATTCACAGTACAAGTCCGTTCCAAATATTTCTATTCCACTCGGAGATGTTGCTTGTTACTGTTTATGACTGGGGTCTAGTTGCCGCTCTCAGATGCAAGTATTCATGCAATAAATAATTATTCCACATACTTATTCATAGGCATTGTTTAAATCCATATGTAGGCAACCATTGATATTAGTTATTAAAAAGGGATGTTGTAAAGCGCTGAGCAAACTGTTGGCGCTATATAAATTCGATTAAATAATAAGGGATCAATCGTAATGTAATACAGATTGTATGCAATATATAAAATCAAATAATTACATATTAAGCAAGTTAAAACATCCATATTAAGAGACTAAAAACAAAATAAACACAAAATAAAAACAAAATATCTGGCGAACAGACTCCCTCTTATGGAGGCTACTAATATTGCACATAATCAAATGCAGGTATTAACTAAATCCGTATATAAGCCACTATTGGGGTCAATCCTATCTTTCACAATATAAAAAAAAATTGGGCTAACTTTACTGTTGTCTTATTTTTTTATTCAAAAAAGTTAATTTAAAAAAAAAAAAAAGCGCGCTTGTAAGACCGATGCGTAAATACGGTGTGAAAAAAAGTACTGGAATGACCACCATTTTATTCTCTAGGGTGTTAGAAAAAAAACAATATATAATGTTTGGGGGTTCTAAGTAATTTTCTAGCAAAAAAACACAGTTTTAAACATGTAAACACCTAGATGCCAAAGCGAGGCTGGTCCTTAAAGCGGTTGTATACCCGCTGACTTTTTTTTTTTTTTTACCCCTGTAAGGCAAAAGGCATAATGAGCTAGTATGCACCGCATACTAGCTCATTATGAAATACTTACCTTAGAACAAGGCGTCGGTATCTTACCTGGTCCACGCCGAGGGAGCTGTCATGTTGCCTCGGCGTGTCTTCCGGGTATCGCGGCTCCAGCGCTGTGAGTGGCTGAAACCGCGATGTCGTCACTCCCGCATGTGCGCGCGGGAGATTTCTTCCCCAGCAAGGTCCGGCAGCTGCCGGGTCTTAAGCCGAGAATCCCCTGTGCGCATGCACCGCTGCAGTCAGCGGCTCATAGCAAGGGGAATATCTCCTAAACCGTACAGGTTTAGGAGATTTTTTTTTTACCTACAGGTAAGCCTTATTATAGGCTTACCTGTAGGTAAAAGTAACAAATAGACTATACAACCACTTTAAGTGGTCAAGAGACTAAAAAAAAAAAAAAAAAAAAAAACACAAAATAAAAACAACATTTCTGGCGAACAGACTCCCTCTTATGGTGGCTACTAATATTGCACATAATCAAATGCAGGTATTAACTAAATCCGTATATAAGCCACCATTGGGGTCAATCCTAATATAACAAAAATATGTATAGTATATAAAAATCAAATATTAAATATTAAACTATAAATCACATATTTGTACATTAAGTAAAATAAAACCAAGTCAATAAGACTTATAAAATCTAATAATCCGATATAAAACAATTTAAATCAAAATTAAATCAAAATTATGATGTGATGCGAAGTGTCACTGTGTAAGAAGGGTTTCCCTAAACACAGTGTCTCAAGAAACTTCGCATCACATCATAATAGAGATCCCACAGGTCTAAAATTTTGGGCAATTGATAGATATAAATCACACAGGAGGGGAATCAATAAAGTAAGAGAATTAAGCAAAAATGAATCCAGGTGGATATTTGAGATGTGCACTCTCTCGCCCAGGGGCCTGAATATTGATTTTGATTTAAATTGTTTTGCATTTGATTATGTGCAATATTAGTAGCCACCATAAGAGGGAGTCTGTTCGCCAGAAATTTTGTTTTTATTTTGTGTTTATTTTGTTTTTAGTCTCTTAACCACTTAAGGACCAGCATCGCTTTGGAATTTAGGTGTTTACATGTTTAAAACCTTTTTTTTTTGCTAGAAAATTACTTAGAAAAAAAACAATATACAAAAACAATATATAATGTTTGAGGGTTCTAACACCCTAGAGAATAAAATGGCGGTCATACCAATCCTTTTTTTCACACCGTATTTACACATCGGTCTTACAAGCGCGCTTTTTTTTGAACAAAATTCACTTTTTTGAATGAAAAAATAAGACAAAAATAAGACAACAGTAAAGTTAGCCCAATTCTTTTTTTATATTGTGAAAGCTAATGTTACACCGAGTAAATTGATACCCAACATGTCACGCTTCAAAATTGCGCCCGCTCGTGGAATGGCGTCAAACTTTTACCCTCAAAAATCTCCATAGGTGACGTTTAAAAAAATTCTACAGGTTGCATGTTTTGCGTTACAGAGGAGGTCTAGGGCTAGAATTATTGCTCTCGCTCCAACAATCGCTGTGATATGTCACATATGTGGTTTCACCACAGTTTTCATATACAGGCGCTACTCACTCAGCTCGTCGGGACGGGGCGTTTAAAAATTTTTTTTTTTCTTATTTATTTTACATGATTTTATTTATTTTTACACTGTTAAAAAAAAAAAAAAAATCGTGTTACTTTTATTCCTATTACAAGGAATGTAAACATCCCTTGTAATAGAAAAGGGCAGTACAGGTCCACTTAAATAGGAGATCTGGGGTCAAAAAGAACTCAGATCTCATATTTACACTAAAATGCAATAAAAAAAAAAAAGTCATTTAAAAAAATGACATTGAAAAAAAATGTGCCTTTAAGATGTATGGGCAGTAGTGACGTTTTGACGTTGCTTCCGCCCTGCAGTGTCATGGAGACAAGTGGGCGCCATCTTCCTCTCACTCGTCTCCATGCACAGCTAGAGGACAGCGGCAGAGGGCACCGGATCGCGGCGGGAGGGGGGCCCCTCTCCCGCCACCGATAAAAGTGATCTTGCGGCGAATCCGCCGCAAAGATCACTTTTATCTTGTAGCCGACCGCCGCACGAAAACAGGGATACCGGGGTTATGGCAGCTAGCTGCTGCCATAACAACGATATCCGCCGCCAAACTAAGGACGTATATGTACATGCGGCGGTCAGCAAGTGGTTAATATGGATGTTTTAACTTGCTAATTATGTACTTATTTGATTTTATATATATTGCATATAATCTGTATTACATTAGGATTGATCTCTTATCATAACTAATATCTATGGTAGCCTACATATGGATTTAAACAATGCCTATGACTAAGTATGTGGAATAATAGTAGCTACCACAAGAGGGAGTCTGTTTGCAAGATACTGCCTTTTTTACCTTGTGTTCATCTTGTTTTTTCTAATATAGACGTTTAAGCCTTTTTAATTGTTTCAGTGATATATGTTAGTAATAAAGATATTTGTACATAGTTGTATATTGAATACGATCAGCACTTAATTGTGTAGCAACAGCATGATGATCCTATGATAAACGCCGTCACTATGGCAACTGGGACGCTGGTTTAAGCTTAAATATGGAGGCTCTAGCTTCACATGGCCATCCTTGAAAAAGTCACGTGACCTGTGAAGCAACGCGTAGGAGGAGTCAGTGACGTACACTATCAAGGCTGGTCATCAGCACGATAGCAGCGGTGTGAGGAGGTATCACGCACTGAGCGGCTGATTGTTTTTACCTAAGTGCAAGTGTATCCAGAGATATGTGAGGGAATTTCTTGCTGTGCAATATCCCGGTGCATTTTAATCATTGCGCAATGATGTATAACTTTGCTTTATTGCATGAATCTACTTGCATCTGAGAGCGGCAACTAGACCCCAGTCATAACCAGTAACAAGCAACATCTCCGAGTGAATAGAAACATTTGGAACGGACATGTACTGTGAATTGGGTTAGACAATATATTTTATGCTACAGGGACACTAGTTTATTAAATGTGTACCAGATAATTTGGTTGAGATATCATCACACAAGGTGAACCCACAGAGTTGTGTTTGCTGTTGGTATCTATGGTTCATGATTGCTGCTAGCGATCAATTATATTCACCAGTACCACTACCTATATATTAAGATAATTTACACGGCACTAATAGTTTTTACATACAATTTTGTTTGATTTATGGGACTTGGATTCAGTATTTTTTAAATATGTGTACTGATTGAAAGTTAATTAGAGCGCATCATTATTTTTATTACACTATATATCCCTTCTGTAATTATCAACTTATCAACGCAAACTCGGAAGAATCGTCGAGGGAACATGTCAGCTCCCTCAGCGGTGACCAGGCTGCCCTGTGGGAGCTTCGTTCTAAGGCAAGCACTAGCTCATTATGCCTTTGCCTTACAGGGTTTTTTTTTGGGGGGGGGGGGGGGGGGGGGAGCATACAACTGCTTTAAGTACACTTTATTTTTTTTTAAAAGAAGGAGTTGGGGGTAGTTAACAAAAAAAAAATCCACACACACTCACCTCCATGCTGCAGCATTGGTGTGATGCTGCAGTTGTCTCTAGTTAAGTCTAAGAGCTGAGCGATCACATGACCTCTGATCACCCAGTTCTCGGTCAGCTCAATGCCCAGAGCAGTGACAGTCAGTAAGCTCTGCCCCTCCTGCACTAACTGGAGTGCCAGGCTGGTGAGAGGGTGTGCATAGCTGGCTTCGGCTCTCAGTTGTACACCAAGAGCTGAAATCAGACATCTGGTTAGAGCAGGGTTTCCCAACTCCAGTCCTCAAGGCGCCCCAACAGGTCATGTTTTCAGGCTTCCCATTAGTTTGCACAGGTGATTTAATCAGTTTTACTACCTTAGTATTTACCACAGCCATTTCATCTGAAGGAAATCCTGAAAACGTGACCTGTTGGGGCGCCTTGAGGACTGGAGTTCAGAAACACTGGGTTAGAGCTTGACAATATGGTTATGATCCTGCCAGAGTGTGACCCAGAACAGAAGTATGGTCAAAAAAGCTTTGGTCATATTTCTCTTTAAGATAATTTTTAAATTGTCAAATCACTAGAACATACAATCTATGGTAAAGAATTTGCGGTTTCATACCTGAAGACCAGGAAAAAATGCAAGGAGAGAATCCATCCAGGTTCGAGCAGTAAGCATTGGCTTGTGAATGTGCACATCAAGTAAAAGTGGAGGCTGGCTGATGTATCGCATAATGGCATCATAATGCTATATAATGAAAGAGCAGAATGAGGTGTATAAACAGGTGTACAGCAAGAGTAAAAATAAATAAAAACACTTGTCAATTCAATTCTAGAAGTAATCACCAAAACTAGTCATTCAGCAATATCATTTAGCCGAAAACTGTAAAAATATGAAGTGCTATGAACAACACATCGCAGATCTACGTCTAATATGTTAAATATTGGTACTCGAGCATAAACACATGGAACAGTTATGCTGTTGCAATAAGCCATAGGTTGATTAACAAACCAGCACGTCAGATCAAATAAGTTTAAAAAAATCCAGCAATAATTCTAAAAAAAAAAAAAAAAAAAAAAAAAAAAAAGATAAAAGAGACAACAGACCTCAATAGACCCAAGATGCTGGCTTACATTATCTAACCTACATCAAAAAAAAAAAAAAAAAAAGGAAGGCTACTGGCTACTAGAAGAGTTACATCCACTTTATTTTAAACTAGATGTGACCATTAACACCACATACCTCTTTATTAAAAGAATAAAACAAACAGTGCTTATAATTGCATACAGACCAAACCGAGCTTTCTTTGATATGTACAATAATACAGTGTATTACACAAGGGAACTTTTTATTTATTTATTTATTTTTTTTTAAGTAATCATACACCGCAATTTAAAACAAACATTTCTGTGCACTAGGACTTTGATTTCACTTAATCATAAAATTATACATGTCATGAACTATTCTGTAAATACATAAACTTTACTAAATATCCAAAGCTATCAATACTCACAAGATGGTGGTTAGTATTAAAAGGCAGTAACTGCAGAAAAATTTTGTTTTTTCAAGTCGATAGCAATCTAAACATACATGTAGACAAGACTACATGCTTATTTTAGTGGAAGAGAGAGTGTACAGATATCCTCAGCAGTAACCCAATACTGAACAGTGCCTAACAGCAAACGTGAGTCTGTTGCTGTGGAACGCTGTCCATTTGCATGATGTACACTGACAAGATCATCTCTTACCCTTCAGCAATTACACACAAATGATAAATATCAGTCATCTACACTTTTTTTTCCGGATCGAATTAGTGATTTGGATCGAATTAGTGTTCAAAACTGATCAGATGTGCGATTCAGATGCCTTCCTATAGAAGGCAATAAGCCTGGAATTCGCATCTGAATCGCACCACAGTGCTCAGAAAATGCACAGGACTCTTAACCACTTCAGCCCTGGAAGAATTTACCCCCTTCCTGACCAGAGCACTTTTTGCGATTCGGCACTGCTTGGCTTTAACGGACAATTGCTCGGTTGTGCTACGTGGCTCCCAAACAAAATTGACATCCTTTTTTCACCACAAATAGAGCTTTCTTTTGGTGGTATTTGATTGCCTCTGCGGTTTTTATTTTTTGCACTATAAACAAAAAAATTGACAATTTTGAAAAAACGCATCATTTTTTACTTTTTTGCTATAATAAATATCCCCAAAAAAATATTTAAAACATTTTCCTCATTTTAGGCCGATACATATTCTTCTACATATTTTTGATAAAAAAAAAAAAAACACAAACACAATAAGCGTTTATTGATTGGTTTGCACAAAAGTTATAGCGTTTACAAAATAGGGGATAAATTTATGGCATTTTTTTTATTATTTTTTTTTTTACTAGTAATGGCGCTGATCAGCGATTTTTATCGTGACTGCGACATTATGGCAGACACATCGGACATTTTTGGGATCATTGTCATTTATACAGCAATCAGTGCTATACAAATGCACCAATTCCTGTGTAAATGACACTGGCAGTGAAGGGGTTAACCGCTAGGGGAGCGGTTAAGTATGTCCTGGGGAGCGTTCCTAACTGTGGTTCAAGTTCAACATGGCACCTCATGGCAAAGAACTCTCTGAGGATCTGAAAAAAAGAATTGCTGCTCTACATAAAGATGGCCTAGGCTATAAGAAGATTGCCAAGACCCTGAAACTGAGCTGCAGCAGGGTGGCCAAGACCTTACATCAGTTTAACAGGACAGGTTCCACTCAGAACAGGCCTCGCCATGGTCGACCAAAGAAGTTGAGTGCACGTGCTCAGCGTCATATACAGAGGTTGACTTTTAGATATAGACGTATGAGTGCTGCCAGCATTACTGCAGAGGTTTTAGGGGTGGGGTCAGTGCTCAGGCCATACGCCGCACACTGCATCGAACTGGTCTGCATGGCTGTCGTCCCAGAAGGAAGCCTCTTCTAACGATTATGAACAAGAAAACCCGCAGTTTGCTGAAGACAAGCAGACTAAGGACATGGATTACTGGAACCATGTCCTGTGGTCTGATGAGACCAAGACAAACTTATTTGGTTCAGATGGTGTCAAGCGTGTGTGGCGGCAACCAGGTGAGGAGTACAAAGACAAGTGTGTTTTGCCCACAGTCAAGCATTATGGTGAGAGTGTCATGGTCTGGGGCTGCTTGAGTGCTGTCGGCACTGGGGAGCTACAGTTCATTGAGGGAACCATGAATGCCAACATGCACTGTGACATACTGAAGCAGAGCATGATCCCCTCCCTTTGGAGACTGGACCGCAGGGCAGTAATCCAACATGATAATGACTCCAAACACACCTCCAAGACGACCACTGCCTTGCTAAAGAAGCGGGGGGTAAAAGTGATGGACTGGTCAAGCATGTCTCCAGACCTAAATCCTATTGAGCATCTGTGGGGCATCCCCAGATGGAAGGTGGAGGTGAGAGGCTGGGGGAAACGTGTGGCGCACCATGGATTGCTGATAATTGGAGGAATTTGAAACCGATCATTTTCTGCACATGCACTTTTTGTTCTTTGCACGAACTGTTATATGAAGATTTACTTCATCCACATTGGAATCTTATTGCACTTGTTGGATTATGCACTTTTGTCTATTTTTATAGCTTTTTTTGACTATTTTGCACTTTATGCGATTTTTTTTCATTATATTCGACTTTTCTCACTTTCTGCGATTTTTTTCCAATTTTTTTTTTTTTTTTGTGTGATTTCTTTCACTCTTATGCACTCTTATGCCCTGTACACACAGTCGGACATTGAGCGGAAATTCCGACAACAAAATCCATGGATTTTTTCCAACGGATGTTGGTTCAAACTTGTCTTGCATACACACGGTCACACAAAGTTGTCGGAAAATCCGATCGTTCTGAATGCGGTGACGTAAAACACGTACGTCGCACACATGGGAGTAAGTCACACATGTGCATGTCATAAGCAAGTCTCAAGTCTTAATCTTCAAGTCACAAGCAAGTCCCAAGTTACTGTGGCGAAAAGCAAGCAAGTCGAGTCCCTGCTAGAAGTCAAGCAAGTCAAGTCACTTATTTTGGTCAAGTCACAAATTAAGTCAAAATACTTATCTACCCCATTTCCACCTTTAAATTAGTTAAAAGTCAGTTTTCAGGAAAGGTTTTGTTTTATTTTCAACATTAACAAAACTGCTTAGTGCTTTTTTCTTGGCATATTAAAGAAACACTTTGAATGCCCAAACAGCAGACAAGGAGCAGAACACTCAGCAATTAAATGGCCAACAAGCCTGAAAAAATGTAGTCCTTGCTGAGGTGGAAAATAACTAAGCTCAAAGTTTGAACTTGACACAATGTCAACATCTGGACACTTGAATGGTGATGAGAATAGCCACTTAAAATGCATTGCATTTGCAAAAAATTTAATTGGAAAGTACTTTCTTGCTCAGTTGTGAGCAATGGGGTCGCATTGTCACCCCGCCATGGCTGAACACACGTTCAACAGGTGCGCTTGATGCAGGGACTGACATTACTCTTACCGCCAAGTCATTGCAAGTCAAATAGCCCAAGTCAAGTCGCAAGTCATTAGTGACAAGTCAAAGTCAAGTTGAGTCATTTATTTAATTTTTTCAAGCAAGTCGCAAGTCCTCAAACAGGTGACTCAAGTCTGACTCAAGTCAAGTCATGTGACTCGAGTCCCCCACCTCTGGTACGTCGGGACTATAAACAGGGCAGTAGCCAATAGCTTTCGTCTCTTAAGTTATTCTGAGCATGCGTGGCACTTTGTGCGTCGGATTTGTGTACACATGATCGGAATTTCCGACAACAGATTTGGCACTTTGTGTGTCGGAAATTCCTATGGAAAATGTGTGATGGAGCGTACACACTGTCTGAATTTCTGACAACAAGGTCCTATCACACATTTTCCTAAAATCCTACCGTGTGTACAGGGCATTAGAGTAGTATTGGACTTTTGCATTCATATTGGATCTTTTTTGCACTTTATGCGATTTTATTCATTATATGCGACTTTTTTTTCACATTTTTTGTGATTTTTTTTCATCTTTATGCACATTTAGAGTATTATTGGACTTATGCACTCTTATTGGATTCTTTTATCACTTTGACTTTGTTAGTGTATTGATGTCACACCGAAGAATTGTCATTATGTTTTATGTTTAAAAAGAGTGCTCCTAATCACAGCTCCTTACCTGTATAGAAGACACCTGGGAGGCAGAGAAATCTTGCTTATTGATAAGGGATTAAATACTTATTTTATTCATTAAGGGCCAGTTCATACCAGATACAGTTCCGTGCGCTTTATTTCCACACTAAAAATGCAAGCACAGCGTTTTCCATGTATTCCAGTGGCTCTAGTTCACACCAATGCAGCCAGTTCCAGTCTGTTTCCAGTCAGTTTCTGGTCATTTTTGTCAGTTAGCAAAGGTACAAAATCAGGGGATCAAATACTTTTTTCCGTCACCGTATTTACCTGCTGTGTGCAATGGTACAGAGCTACCCAAAACCTTCTCTTCTGGGGTCCCTCCTTGGCGCTCTCAGCTCCTTCTTTTCTATTTGTGCCCCCATAGTAAGTTGCTTGCTATGAGGACACCTGTGGGCTCACTCCCGAGATGGGCTGTGTGTCCATAGACACACTCAATGCGGCTAAGCCTTGTTCATCCATCCCCGTTCCCTCCTCACAGAATTTGATCGACAGCAGCAGGAACCAATGGCTCCTGTCTCCGTGACCTGTGAGGAGAGGAACAGAGAACAGCATAGTGCTGGATCAAGATAGGACCCAGGTAAGTATATAGAGTGAAGAGGAGGTGATATTAGAACAAGGAATACATGTAAAAAAAAAAAAAAAGTCTTGCCTTTAGAACCACTTTAAAAACAACTTAATGGCTGCTGTAGCAACCATGTGTTTCAGTTTAGTTCAGCATGCTGACTTTTCTGTACAAGTGATTTGGGCAGCTGTAGATCCATCCAATCGTTTTTATGTGACTTGGTGGTGGCCTCCTGCCAGACTCCCTGTTCGGTGGTCCCCAGGCTCTCCTGCAAAACACAGTCAGGATGGCAAGCAGAAGGAGATTAGGGAACATTGTTTCCAATTTACTTCTGGGGATGTAAACCCTGAAGCACTGATTTCTGAACATTTCTGATTCACAGCTGTCAAAATCCTGGTAGAATCTCTGTCAAATTTATGAAAAGCCAGGACATTAGAGGGCTAATAGTCCAAAAAGAGTACCTATCACCTGTCCAATGCCATTATAGAGGTGAAAAAAAAAAAGGGTAAAAGATGATAAAAGAAAATACTAATAAAAAGACACCAGTCACTTCCACGCACACATACAGTAGGTATAGAAAAGAATCATCCCCCAATTTTAGTCTCGTCTGACCACCTTAAAATGCACTTTGGAGGTTCTGAGGCCACATGGAAAAAAGGTGTTATGGTCAGATGAGACAAATTTAACTTTTTGGCCTCAATACCAAACGATATGACGATTCTGTTTTTTAATATTTTTTTTTGACACGGCGGTGTTATATCTTTCACTTGGATGTTAAAAGTTGCACTAGTATATACAGTTGTATAAAACAAAAACTGTGCGTCTTAATTTCAGTCTGCAAAGCAAAAAAAAAAGATTTTAAAAAAGGGGGGTATTCCTTATTATACCCACTGTACATGTAAGGTGCACACGCACAACACATATTGGGTATCGCCCTGCACACTGAAAAAGGAGGGAAAAAACTCTTAAGTGATGAGCTGTAAAGGCATTTAAATGCATCCCCCATTGATAATTTTGGGTCCCGTTTCTTTCCATTTTGCAGGCACAAGCAGTTTTGGGGCTTGACATATTTGGCATCTATGTACTCAATGCTACTTCATCTTTTATTCTGTACAGAATCTGGGGCAAAATTAGGATTTTTGTACTCGCCGTAAAATCCTTTTCTCTGGAGTTCATTGACGGATACCGCTTCATTATCTTGGCCGTAGGGTTATATCTTCCTCCTTTCAGGAGAGACTAGGCAGAACATGTATTGCATGTGAAAAAAAAATGGAACTATACAGTTCCGCCCAGGGGGAGGTCCCTCTGATATAACCCCTCAGCCTGCCTCCTGCAGCTCAGTACGTCAACAAGCAGTATAACGTAATTAAAAGGAGGGGTGGGTGCTGTGTCCGTCAATGAACTCCAGAGAAAAGGATTTTACGGTGAGTACAAAAATCCTATTTTCTCTTTCGTTCATTGACGGACACAGCTCCATTCTCTTGACCGTAGGGACGTCCCCAAGCAGTATCAGAACGAGGGGTGGGAACAGCAAAACAGAACTTCACCCACAACCAGAAGTGCTCCCCAAAACGGAGGAGTTACCCTATAAATCAACCGCAGTAAAATCTGCGGGCGACAAATGCATCAAACTGCATGGACAACAACATGAACTTTGTCCAACAAAAGAAAAGAATGTAAATTGCAACATTACACGGCCGCCTGCAGAACTTTGCGGCCAAAGCAAGCATCCGAAGATGCAGTTACATCAACCTTGAAGAGCTTGGTAAAAGTGTGAACGGACGACCAAGTCGCCGCCTTATACACTTGGGAAACTGACGCTTGTCGGAAAGCCCAAGAAGTCCTAATTGCCCTAGTGGAATGGGCTGTGACAGGAAGGGGGGCACCTGCCCTTTCAAGGCGTAAGCCTGGACCACGATCTGTTTGATCCATTGGAAATGGTAGTCGACGAGACCGCTAGCCCTTTTTTTGGACCATCCACCGAAACAAACAGTGAATTTGACTTCAGGAAGGGAGCTGTGGCAGACAGATATACTCTTAGAGCCTGGACCACGTCCATGGAATGGAGGGCCACTTCTTTAGGATGTGTCGGCTTAGGACACAGAGATGGTAACACAATGTCTTTATTGAGGTGGAAACCACCTTCGGCAAAAAAGAAGGTTGCGGACGCAACACCACCTTATCCCTGTGGATAATCAGATAGGGCAACTTGCAAGACAAGGCCGCCAGCTCTGAAACCCTCCTGGCAGATGTAATAGGGAAGAGAAGGGAACATTTCCCTGATGTTCTCAAACGGCGGTTTCTGAAGCGCCGACAGAACCAGGTTCAGATCCCACGGAGGTAGAGGTGGACGCACCGGAGGAACTACATGCTGAACCCCTTGCACAAAAATGCGTAACAACGAGTGAGACGCCAGGGGTCATTGGAAAAAAACAGCTAAAGCTGAAATCTGTCCCTTAACGGTGCTCAATGCCAACTTCTGGTCCACTCCTCGCTGTAAGAACAGCAGGACTCTAGTCACCGAATAAGTACGTGGGAGTCACCCCATCTCCTCACACATGGAGATATAAGCCTTCCATATATGATAATATATCTTCCGGGAAGATGATTTCCTTGCCCTCAGCATAGTGGAAATGACCGAGCTTGACAGACCTCGGTTCCTTAGCACCTGGCTTTTAACAGCCACGCCGTATCAGGATGAAGTATCAGGCCTTGTGATAGGAGGTCCTTCCACACCGGCAACTGCCAAGGAGCATCCGCCACCAGGTGTATCAGATCGGCATACCAAGGACGCCGAGGCCAATCTGGGGCAATCAGTATTACTGGGATCCCCTCGGCCCCCACTCTGCGGAGCAGACGTGGTAACAGTTTGAGCGGAGGAAAGGCGTAAATCAGCCGGTACTGCTCCCATGGAGCCACCAACAAGTCTGACGTGTCCTACCCAAGGATCTTTTGTCCTGGACACGAACCTCCGCACTTTTCGATTATGCCGAGAGGCCAGAAGGTCCACATCTGGTGTGCCCCAGAGCAGGCAAAGAAGCCTGAACACCTCCGGATGCAGAGCCCATTCTCCTGGGTCCAGCATCTGACGACTTAGATAGTCCGCTTGCCAGTTTTCTACTCCCGGGATGTATATAGCCGACAGGGCCAGTACATGTAGCTCTGCCCACCGAAGGATGTGAGCGACCTCCCGTGCTGTGGCCGAGCTTCTCGTTCCTCCTTGATGGTGTACATATGCTACTGCCATGGCATTGTCTGACTGGATCCTAATCGGACATCCTTGTAGTCTCATCGACCATGTGGAGAGGCATAGCCTGATCGCTCGAAGCTCGAGCACACCGATTGGTAACTGGGATTCCTCCCTCGACCAGAGGCCCGTGTCGATTGTACCCCCAATACTCCACCCCAGCCGGTCAGGCTGGTGTCCGTCGTGATCACCGTCCAATGCAGTGGTAGGAACGATTTCCCGGACCGAAGGGCCGGAGATCTCCGCCACCAGGGAAGAGAGTCCCCGACTAACTGGCTCACCCAAATCTGTTGATCCGGGGATAACAGAGATTTGTCCCATTTCGATAATATCTCCCTCTGCAAGACTCTGGTGTGAAATTGGGCGTACTGTACCACCTCGAAGGAAGCCACCATAAGGCACAGAACTCGCATGCAGAAACACATCGACGACCACATGCGGCTCCTCAACCGCTTCACCACAGTCCTGAGAGTCTGCAGCTTGTCTGAAGGGAGGAACACTCTCGCTTCCACGGAGTCCAGCAGAAAGCCTAGTTATTCCAGATGCTGAGTCGGCACTAGCACCGTCTTCTTGAGGTTCAACACGCACCCAAACTCTTGTAGAGTGTGCATGGTGATCGCCATATCCTCCCTTAATTCTGAGGCGGAAGCTGCTCTCAGAAGGGGATTGTCTAGGTAAAGACTCGGGGTGCTGAAGCCAGACCAAAAAACGGAGAACCACAAACTGGTAGCGGTCTTCCCCTACTGCAAATCGCAGAAACCTCTGATGCCTGAGGCATATGGGTATGTGCAGGTACGCGTCCTGGATATCCAGAGACGCCAGAGAGTCCCCCTGATGGAGTGTAGCGACTAAGGAGCGAACCGATTCCATTCTGAACCTCTGTACTTTCACAAAGCAATTGAGGGCTTTTAGGTCCAGGATTGGACGTACCCCTTCCTTTTTGGGGACTACAAACAGATTGGAATAAAATCCCTGAAACCTTTCCGTTTCTGGAACAGGCACTATCACCCCGCGGCCGAGCAGATCCCTTACTACCCCAAACAGGGCCTCTCAGGGAGCTGGGAGTAAGGGTATGCTGGAGGGAAAAAATCTGTTTGGTGGCCAAGAGAGAAACTATCTTGAAGCCCGATGAAATCAGTTCGTAGACGCATTTGTCGGACAGCCAAGAGGCCCACCGAACTGCAAACTCCCGAAGGCAACCCCCCACCCGTGTGTTGGGCGGGGGCAAACCTTCATGCGGTAGCACTTTTGCTCGCGGGCTTGCGAGGCCAGGGAAGCTTCTGTCCCTCACTAGTCGTCCGATCAGACTGGGAATGTTTACCTGAGGTCCCGGGGGACGAAAAAAACCTCTTTTGAGCGGAAAAGGAGGGCCCTTGCCTGCAGCATGGCTCCTTACCCTTCCTGGACTGTGGGAGCAAAGTGCTCTTCCCACCCCTGACATTCTTAATAATGTCATCTAGCGAGGCTCCAAAAAGCTGTTCACCAAGGAAAGGCAAATCCGTCAGAGCTTTTTTAGATACCTGGTCCGCAGACCAGCATTTCAGCCATGTCAGGCGCCGCAGCACCACTTCTGATACTGATGCTCTGGAGAGCAAAGGAAGTGTATCCAGGGCCGCATCACAGACATTCTTTGCACCAATTGGTCTGCTAGTTCCACACAGACAGGAGGAGACTGCTGTTTCTCTAATTCACGGTGCAATAGTTTCGCCCATTCAGTAAGGGTCTGCCGTGGCCAGTACCGGTCATAGTGCTGACCCCGCTACCGTACCCCGCTACCGTAAAGATGGATCGGGCCACTGCCTCGGCCCTCCTGTCGGTAGGATCCTTAAATGCAGGAGTCTCTTCCACCGGGATCGTGGTTACTTTTTACACTGGGGGGTCCACGACCGGGGGGGGGGCAACCATTTCTTCAGAAGGCTCTCCTCAAAAGAGGTAATGCACCGCCATTCGTTTTGGGACCGAAAATATGTATATGAACTTATCAAAGTAAGTTAGATACAGAAACACCTTAGGTGTACGGGCTGGCTTACTGGACCCAAAAGGGACCGCCACCTCGGCAGAGGATCCTTCCGCATCCTGTATTTTCAGTGATTCACGTACAGCGGTGATAAGTGCTCCAACTGGCGCTTTTTCCTGCGCGGACCTGGACACGGAATCATCCTCACTGTCCGATCGGTCCTGGTCAGCGTCCTCTGACACATCAGAACAGGGGCCGCCAGTCACTGCGGGGCCCGAGTCCGAATCAGAGCTCTCCCCGGAGGACGGGGCAGGGGCCGTTTCTTACCCCCCTTGCGCCCGCACGCTGTCTCCACCCTGGCAATGAACGATTCAAGGACCACTGACAGAGCGTCCAAAGGCACCGCACTACTTGCAGGTGAGCCGGTAGCAATTGCAGGGAGATCCGGGGAAGAAATACCAGGTTCTGACGCCATGCTGACCCTTCCTGTCTGCCACCCTTAGGGACTTAGGACAAGGTGTATAGTCCCACCCTCCTAGCTGCTACAGACTGAGGGGTTCCCACCACAGGACTCACCACCCTGACCGAGAGCTGTGCCGTGCTGCTGCTGCTGGCTGTATCCTGTGAGAATGCACAGGTGTCCTGGAACGAAAAATCGCACTGTTCTGAGCCCAGGGAACAGAGCTGTGTGGAGAAAAAGCGTGCAAGGCTACAAGAAAATGGCCGCCAAGCGTCCTGTACATAGGACAAAAAACACAGGGAAAATGGCCCCCGAGCTCCGGGAAAATGGCCGCCACCCACATTTTTCACAGGGCTAACAGAAAATGGCCAACATCACAACTGTACACAGAGATGTACCTAGATAAAGAAGCCCACAGACACCCAGAAACACAGTATCAGGGACACAGACAGCCAGCACAGCCCCCCATCAGGGATAAGAGCCTCCCGGAGGACGCCTGCCTACTAGGTACACACACCGCTAGTCTGCAGCATCCCCCATATGGGGGGGGGGGGAAGCAGAGAGAGAAGAAAGGGAGAAGAGGTACCCCCTAATCGACCTCCCAGGGAATGCCCAGCTGCTCAGTCCTGCCGAGACAGGAAGAGTTGTACTTGCCCTCCGGACAAGCTGGGGACATCCAATCACAGACCCACACCTGAGCAGTACGGAGTGGCTGCGGGCCATGGCACACTGTGACAAAGACATCCGTAGTCCAGTCATATGTGTGCCCTGGAGCTTGGAGCTCACCGGCCGCCCCTGGAGCCTGAGGGGCATGTCGTGGCCGACCCAGCGCGTAGCTAGGGCCTGCACACGCTCGGTGGCCAGGCTGGGGAGACCACAAGGATCTATATTTATCCAGCCTGTCACCCAGCCGGCTGTTGATAGAAGATCACAGGATCTTAAAATCTTGCCCAAAAAGGCAAAATCCAGAAAAAAAACCCAGGACCAATGGTCCAGATAGGGAGCCTAGGTCCTTCTCCTTTGCTAGGCAGAAAAAAAACTGAGCTGCAGGAGGCAGGCTGAGAGGTTATATCAGAGGGACCGCCCCCTGGGTGGAACTGTATAGTTCTGTTTTTTTCACATGCAATGCATGTTCTGCCTAGTCTCTCCTGAAAGGAGGAAGATATAACCCTACGGTCAGGAGAATGGAGCTGTGTTCGTCAATGAACGAAAGAGAAATTGTGTTTGCGTGCACTAAAATTAAAATGGTTAGTGGTTTTTCCTGAAAATAGACATTTAAAAAAAAAAAATAAATAAAATTTTTTTTCATTTTACAGGTCTTTAATACATTCAGAAAATATATACCATTCTGAATGTTTTCAGTAATTTTATAGCCAAAATAAATCAGACTTTAATGTGTGCAAAAAAAAAAAAAATGCTCCAGGGGGAAGTGATTATGCTGCTGAGCTGTGTGAACAATGCACTCTTTTCAGAAGAGATTATAAGATGGATAGTCAAATGTGAAAAGGAAAAAAAAACAGAGCTCCACCTACTGCCTTGAGATAAAAAGAATATTAAATGTTCATATGCTGTATAATATTTCATATGTGCTTTACAGAAAAAGACCTTTTTAAATAGGTAAAAATGTTAATGGATTATCCCAGGTACTAATATAGTTAGAAATTCACTGTACATGGTCTTTAATTATCTGCTAAAAGATGTACAAGGATTGCTTTTGGTCACCTCATTCTAAAAAAAGCTAGTTTCTGGCTATGTCTGTGCTCAATACTTGTGAGTAAACAGGCCTAGAACAAGCATTTAGTACATGAGTTCCAGGAAAATGGCAGAATTCCTTACCACTCTACTTGTTCTAGATGAGCCACCCAAATAATTCAAAAAAATATTCAAGCCAAACATTGGAAAGACAGACAGGTGAAAAAACTATCAAGGAGGATGGGCCACAAATGGCAACATACCTAACTGAGACACTAAAGTGTGGAACTTTGTGTCTGCGCAACATTGGAACGTTTAGGGGGATGTGGTCCAGTATTTAAATTTGGACTAAGCAATCTAGTTACATTTACAGTGGGAGCAAACAAGAAGTGTATACAACACTTCATTAACCCCTTCCCCCTATCGCCTTCCGGTCCTTTAAAAGAAGAAATGCCGCAAGGTGAAGGTGGACATTCCCATCATGTGACCGCTGTGGTTGGCTGTCACAGCAGTCGCATGACTGGAAGCACTTGATCCTAAGTAAGCACTAGGGGCTTTCCATGATCCTTTAGTCACTGTGCTGGGAGCGCCTAGTAAGCTGTTTGCTATGGACACGTATGTGGACGCTTGGCATTAAACCCCACCCATCTGACAGCCACATATATGCGTATGGCCGGCAAGAAGAGGTTAAGGTATCCGTGACTGCAAAAGCCTAATATTTGCAAATCCTGCTTGAAGTCCTGGCCCTTTCATTAATTGGGCTAAAATGGCTTGATTACATTTTTAAAGAGACAAGAAAACATTATTATATATCCTCATAAGCGAGTACACCCCTCACATTTTTGTAAATATTTTATTATAGATCTTTTCACTGAAGAAATTACACTTTGCTACAATCTAACATAGTGAGTGTACAGCTTGTATAACAGTGTAAATTTGCTGTCCCCTCAAAATAACTCAACCCACAGCTATTAATGTCTAAACCACCGACAACAAAAGTGAGTACACCCCAAAGTGAAAATGTCCAAATTGGGCCCAATTAGCCATTTTCCCTCCCTGGTGTCACGTGACTAGTTAGTGTTACAAGGTCTCAGGTGTGTTTAAATTTGGTGTTATCGCTCTCACTCTCTCGTATTGGTCACTGGAAATCCAACATGGCACCTCATGGCAAAGAACTTTCAGAGGATCTGAAAAAAAGAAGAATTGTTGCTTTACATAAAGATGGCCTAGGCTAGAAGAAGATTGCCAAGACCCTGAAATTGAGCTGCAGCACAGTGGCCAAGACCATACAGCGGTTTAACAGGACAGGTTCCACTAAGAACAAGCCTCGACCAAAGAAGTTGCGTGCATGTGCTCAGCGTCATATCCAGAGGTTGTCTTTGGGAAATAGACATATGAGTGCTGCCAGCATTGCTGCAGAGGTTGAAGGGGTGGGGGGGGGTCAGCCTGTCAGTGCTCAGACCATACACCACACACTGCATCAAATTGGTCTGCATGGCTGTCATCCCAGAAGGAAGCCTTTTCTAATGATCATGCATAGGAAAGCCCGCAAACAGTTTGCTGAAGACAAGTAGACTAAGGACATGGATTACTGGAACCATATCCTGTGCTCTGATGAGACCAAGATAAAACATATTTGGTTCAGATGGTATCGAGCGTGTGTGGCAGCAACCAGGTAAGGAGTACAAAGAAAAGTGCGTCTTGCCTACAGTGAAGCATGGTGGTGGGAGTGTCATGGTCTGGGGCTGCATGAGTGCTGCTGGCACTGGGAAGCTACAGTTCATTGAGGGAACCATGAATGCCAACATGTACTGTGACATATTGAAGCAGACTGCCACAT
The DNA here is from genome assembly GCA_037952925.1 of Lithobates clamitans. NCBI lineage: Eukaryota > Metazoa > Chordata > Amphibia > Anura > Ranidae > Lithobates > Lithobates clamitans. The sequence continues at coordinate 791,438 of JBBGZY010001321.1, read as the reverse complement.
GGCAGTATTCCAACACGTGGGGGCATCCTCAAAACGGAAGGTAGAGGAGTGCAAGGTCTCTAACATCCACCAGCTCCATGATGTCATCATGGAGGAGTGGAAGAGGACTCCAGTGGCAACCTGTGAAGCTCTGGTGAACTCCATGCCCAAGAGGGTTAAGGCAGTGCTGGAAAATAATGGTGGCCACACAAAATATTGACACTTTGGGCCCAATTTGGACATTTTCACTTAGGGGTGTACTCACCTTTGTTGCCAGCGGTTTAGACATTAATGGCTGTGTGTTGAGGTATTTTGAGGGGACAGCAAATTTACACTGTTATACAAGCTGTACACTACTTTACATTGTAGCAAAGTATAATTTCTTCAGTTTTGACACATGAAAAGATATAATAAAATATTTCCAAAAATGTGAGGGATGTACTCATTTTTGTGAGATACTGTATATGCAGTGTGCTGGATTGCCATGTTACACAATGAAGCGTTAAAATTGGTCTTCCACCTACTGTATTAAATCTTTCCAAATAGCTGTCATCACCCAGCAGTACGTAGGCCTTCAGTAAATATTCATAGTAAGAATCTATTCCTGCACCCACACCGCTGTCTTAAAAGAGAAAATAATTTTTTTTATAAAACATTTACAAGAAAATATGGTGTAGACAACAGGTCATAAACAATGTAACCATCTATGCAGAACTTTTGCTTAATCTGATGTCAGTTTTCTAGAAGACAAACTAGAGGGCCTGTATGTACCAATACAAGACTTAACATTTGGTTTAAATAAAACATGCTATTTGATACTTAAATATATATCTGTACTTAAGCAAGTATGATTATTTTGAAGACAGGAGGTTTGACATTTTATGATAGTAAGCATAAAAAGTTATTTTGCAAAAATGTAAAAACAAACAAATAGCCTTATTGTGCAAAGCTCTTTAAATAGGACAAGCACAGACCATAAAGTGTATACTTCACTGTATAGAAAAATGTATTGTGGGGAAAAAAAAAATGAAGTTAAAATTACAAGTTTGGGGTAGAATAGGAAAAACAAAACGAAAACCAAAACCAAAACCAAAAAAAAACAAAAAAAAAAAAAAAAAAAACACACACACATCACCACACCACATCTATACTCACCTCTTATGATGCAGCATCCATTTGATGCTGCAGCTGTCCCTTGTTGGCTCTAAGCCTAAGAACTGAGTGATCACATGACTGTTCATCGCTCAGTTCTTGGTCCTCTTGAAGCAGAGAGCAGCGACTGGCAGTCACTTCCCTCTGCTCCTCCAGTGCTCACTGGAGCCCTGGGCTGGAGAGGGGGGAGGCAAATCGGGTTTTGGCTCTCAGAAGGAGCCAGCTGTCAATCAGGCAGCCGGGTGAATCCTGACAAAATGGTCGGGCACTTCCAGAGCCTGGAGTCATTCTGTGACATCAGCTGATAGCAGGCTTTAATAAGCTTTGGCCATACTTCTCTTTTAAAGCGGTTTCATACCCCACTTGCACATTTTTACCTATAGGTAAGCCTATAATAAAGCTTAACTGTAGGTAAAATGAATATCTCCTAAACCTGTACAGTTTAGGAGATATTCACCTTGCATGTAGCCGTGTGCTGCCAGACCTTGCCGATACTGAGGACTCCCGCGCGCATGCACTGGAGTGACGTCATCGCGGCTCTGGCCACTCACAGCGCCGGAGACGCGAACCCGGAAGAAACGCAGAGGGAACATGTCAGCTCCCTCAGGAGGTGACCGAGAGGCGGTGCGGGCACTTCATTCTAAGGGAAGTGTTTCATAATATGCTACTATGCGGTGCATACATATTATGCCTTTGCCTTACAGGTTTTTTGGGGTTTTTTTTCTTTTCTTTGTCAGGGCATACAACCGCTTTAATGGCTCGGAATTAGCTCATGTGCACAACATATGAACAAAAGTGTGCAGTGGGAAGTCCTTTGTGGTCTATGAAAACCATTCCTGCATCCAAGGTGTAAAAATATGAAACAAGGAACCTGACTGGTTGCTAAAGGAAACCGGAAATGTTCTTGCTAACACAACACACATTTTTACACATCAGTGTCTGCTATGCAACTGGCATAAAAAATAAATAATTACAAAAAAAAAAAAAAAAAAAAGGAAGAAGTGTTCTCAAATTATACAATTTTATTTTGGTGAAATCTTCAGAGTGCATGCTCCCCTATAAAAGCAACACTAGCCTAAAGTTTGGTGCCAAATTAACAGTTTTACTTACCTTTGCGTACCCAATCTCCTGTATGAATATTTATTGTTACGCCAACTAAATTGCTACTACGTTGCCTTTTTTCCCAAAGAAAATCTAGCGCCTTTCGTGCATGTTCCTGTACAGGAAAAAATAAACTAACAATTTAAGCAAATCATTCTAAAGTTCCTCATAAATTAAATCATCTTGACAAAATACAAATAACGCTGGCTTACATTTATTTTTACTTAGAATTAACACAACCCAGTTGCCAAGTAGCACCTAGTCATAAAAATGTGATGGAACCTTTCCCTCTCACTACACCAATGCAGAAGAATATTCTCTCATTTCTTCTGTTTCTCATAATAGACATTTCAACAGGTGTTTACTACAGTAATTCCACATTTTGTATTTAGCCTACGTTTCCACTAGCGCAACGCCAATGTCGTGCGATTTAGAATGCAACTTTGATCCAAATTAACACTCACTGGATCAAGGTTGCATCAAAATTTTCATAGTGCAGGCATCTTTTTAAAGTCTCTGCAGCTTTAACCACGTCAGCCCCGGAAGGATTTACCTGCTTTCTGACCAGGCCATTTTTCGCAATACGGCACTGCTTCGCTTTAACTGACAATTGCGCTGTTGTGCAACACTGTACCCAAACAAAATTGATGGGTTTTTTCCCCACAAATAGAGCTCTCTTTTAGTGGTATTTGATCACCTCTGCGATTTTTATTTTTTGCGCTATAAACAAAAAAAGACGGACAATTTTGAAAATAAAACAATATTCTCTACTTTCTGCTATACAGGCGATCCCTGAGTTACAAACAGCCCACTTACAAACGACTCCTACTTACAAACGGAGGGAGACAACAGGAAGTGAGAGGAAATCTACCCCTAGTAAGGGAAATTCACTTCTGTAAGGGTCATTATGGGAAAAAGGTACTGATGCTTTATCACCAAAGCTTGTTTCCACAACAACGCAAAATTTTCAAAATCCAATTGTCATTGGGACAGAAAGTGAGGTGAAATCTTCTGAACAGGGGCACAGACAGCAAAACACATATTACAGGGGTGATAACCCTTCCCTATGCTATCCATAAAGCTTAAAAATAGTTTTTTTGGCTGGAGCTACACTTAAAAAATTGGTTTGTGCAAAAGTTATAGCTTCTACAAAATAGGGGTAAGCTTGTTTTTTTATTCTTTTTACAAGTAATGTCAGTGATCTGCGATTTTTTTTTGCGGAACTGCAATATTGCAGCGGACAAATCTGCTATAAAAATGCACTGATCACTGTACAAATGGCACTGGCAGGTGAATGGGCTACTAGTAGTGATCAAAGGGGAAGTGTAGGTGATCACTAGGAACAGCTGATCTCTCTCTCCTCCCCTGTCAGAGCAGGGAGCCACCTTGTTTACAAAGGCAGATCCTCATTCTGCTTCTTTCCCACGATCGCAGGTGGCCCACGGACAGAGTCCGCTGGACCCGCGGGCGAGCTCCTGCAGCGCGCGCCAACAAAAGCCAGTGAATGAACAGTACGTCGATTCGCGCAGCCGAGTCACTTTGCCGCAGTATAACTGCACTGGCTAGATGGCAACTGGTTAAGTCGCATAGATTGGGATGGGTGCCATTGAAATCAATGGACTGTGATTTGTCATGCGAATGTGTCTAAAGTCACACCAGTGGAAATTGAGCCTTATTGTAACACTTACTTTGTGGATCTATGAGCAAAATAAAAATTACATATGAGATGCAGTCTATCACTAGCAGAGACAAGGTTTTTAAAAATAATAGACATTTCGATGATCATTTATGTTAACCTGGTCACCTTAATATGTTTATACAAAATAGAAAAAAAAAAATTGTTTCCCCTTAGCACACATGGGAAGTTGAAATACGTACAGATGCATTACCCCCCATATCCTACAAAAATTATTCTTGCATTGTGGCACAAAGCTGGCACTGAACAGATCTACCAATATGGTGCCTACCATGACCATTGTTGTTATATTATACCAGCATTGGTATTCTCATCAACAACTGATATGTGTCTTTGTTTTTTAAAACAAAAAAGTTGACCCAATTCCCCCATCCACACATTCGAGGTGGATGAGGGAAATCCTCCCTGCTGCATTATTTTATTCCCGACAGTGAAGAGACTTCCCCGCTGTAAGAATACACTGATCAGCGCTGCAGGCAATTGTCTGCAGCGCTGATCGAGTGGCTTTTTCCATCAGGGAGGTTGAACAGTAGTCGATTAGTAGATCAACTTTCGATCAACCACAGTGACTGCACATCGAAATTCATCCGGTCCCCACATTGCTTGAATTTCACCCAACTCCTGCTGAATCAGCCAAAGTTCGAGTTGTGAGTGACAAGGTGGTAAATGGTCACCTGACAGTGACTGCATCCAATCAGAAGCAGTCACTGTTTGGGTATTCAGCAGCCGCAGGTCCCACTGGCTGCTAAACACTATAGCTAACAGAAAAGATTCTTTAAAAGATAAGTGCATTTACATTTTTTTTCAGGAGATCACTGATGCCATGCAGGTCTCCTGTAGACCGTCAGTGTGAGCTGTCTGCCTCGTACATCGTACAGCCAGGCAGTTTCACACTGACATGAAGACTCTATGAACTACTACAGCACTCAACAGCATTGTAGTTAATCATGAGGATTACAAGCCGACAGCTGCAAAGGATGTTAGGACTTGTTCATTCATACAAAGAACTCTGTGAATGAATGAATGAATGAATGAATGAATGAATGAATGAATGAATGAATGAATGAATGAATTGGCCACATGGGTGGAGCCCCGCACGGCTGCGCTGTTTTCAAAAAGTGATATCTGGAAACTTCACCCTGTACTACTGTCATAGGGAGAGAGAGCAGTGGGGAGCAGCTACAGCAGTGAGAACATGTTACATGTTCCACCCTAAAAATGGGTGTAACATGTTCCCAATGGTGAACTTACCCATTCACACTGCAGCGTTGATTAAAAGGATAAAATGTGTATGGTTAGCTTTACTAGTAGCGGCAAAAAAAGAAGAAGGAGACTGATTAATTCCTCTGAGACACAATCAAAACAAAATAGAATTGGAAATTTCTAAAAAAAAGCATACCTCAAACACTGGTATTCCAGTAAAGCGACTGAGTGCAGCAAATTCAAGGATGAGGGTTCCTGCGCATGCAGTACATGTGTCAGTTTCTGTGCCCGTCCGTGCCTCTGGTCTTCTAACACCAAACTTCAAATTCACCTTGCAGGAATGAGAGCACATTAAAAAACAACAAAGGGAAATAATTAAATTCTAATACCTCCATGATAGGAGGAAAGTCCCCCCTTTAGGACCAGACCACATTTTGTAGGTTTTTTTTCTTTTTTTAAAGCAGCTCTGCTCACAAACTGGGTCTCCAAATTTGCATATGCTTTTTTTCCCAAGATACAAAGATTATATTTATTTGATAAAAGGTTTTATGAAATCATGTGTATACTAGCAGGAGAAGACACATGGACAAAACATTTATAAAATGTAGGTTGTTTATTGTAAAACTTTCTAAAAATCAATACCGTTGCACACAAAAAATATTATATATATATATATATATATATATCTCTCAACTGAAACATGCACACTAAGATAATAATGTTATCTATTAAAATACCATTGTTTACACAATTAGCTTTTAGCTATTATACAGTTTTCTGAATACTTAGACATACTCTTGGGTAAGGAAGACCACTTGTAGTGTTGAAAGCTGGAAGGAGTTTGTAGCCAAGCTCTTTTGCCATATGCAGGAGTTCATCATTGTACCAAGTCATTTGTTCTTTTTCTTTCAGCATCAGAGCAACAGAGTGTCCACCAAGGAGACCACTGAAACGTAGGAATAAATACTGATCGGGTGCAACATAAAAACAACAACAACAACAAATTTTTACCCAAGCCAGACAGGTTATAGTGAGGGGGGATGAAAAGGAACCCACCTTTCCCTTTACTGATGTGCATTACCCTTCTGCATCCTCAAAATATCAAACCTCCTATTTTGAGTGGATAATGATGAGTGAGACATGTGGTGTCTTTTAGTATTTTGTTTTAAGATGGCTCTACCGTGCTATGTTTAGTTGTGTTCGCTGTTGTCTGTTATATGCACCACCATTCATCTATGGATACAAGGAACTTTTAAGCTCTGTTCACACCTGGCACGATTGTGCCCGCAATTTCAAAACGTCCTGTCAAATGACAAATACACAACGTGAATTTCAGAAGGCATTTATTTCATTGGAACCTAAAAACGCTTTGCGGTTTTGGGGCTATAAATCGTGCTACAATTGCGGCAAACTGCATCGTTTAATGCTTGCCGCTCAAAAAAGAATCAGGAGCTTATTTTGGGCGACAACCTTTGTGTGATGCAGATTGCAGCGCAACATTCACGGCAAAGCCACACTGCGTTTTTAGGTGGCATTGAAATGAAAGAAATCTGAAATTTGCCTTGTGCAATTTGTCATTTGATCGAGCGTTCTGAAATCGTGGGTAGAATTGCTCCGATTCTGCCCGCAATTGAAAACGCTGTGGTGTGAATGGAGCCTTACTAAGCTCCCGTTCAGACCAGTGCTGCTTGTCATGCAACGTGACAGTTACAAATCGTATGACAAGTCGCACCCCATTGTCAGCAATGGAACCGTGCATATCGCTGCGACTCAAGTTGCAGCGATGAAAAAGGCTCCCGCACTACTTTTTACCAATTTCATTGTGACGTGCATAGACTTCTTTAAATAAAGTCGCAATGAAATCGGCAGTGCAAATCACACTGATGTGGGGCTTTCAAATCGCACTGCAGTAGTGCGATTTCAAAGCCGCACTGGTGTGAATCAGGGCTCAAAGCTCAACTTGGCTCCGATTTTTGTTGGCATTTAAGCTGGCCATTCCTAAAATAAATATATTTATTGTTTTTAGCAAAGCTTAAAACTGAACTCTACTTTATTTCCATTTAGTCAAAACATTGTTGATTACTGGGGATGATTTATCATAAAGTGGAACAAAGTGAAGTGAAATTGTTTAAAGCAACCAACTTCCATTTTTTTTTCTATTTGTTAGATAAAACATAAGGCCGCATTCACATCTCTGCATAGCGGGAACCTGTGTTCCTGCTCACGTTTTGGGCATTTCCACTTATCGCATTTAGGGCAGCCTATTCACTTTAGTGGGTTTCCCTACACAGGCCAAAGAACCTTTTCGGGTGTGGAGCATTTTTTTCACTGCGTGCTCGCTACGTGATAAAATGCACATTTGCCAACCATGGTTGGGGTGTAATTAACAACTAATGGCACCGAAAGTGCGACAAACGTTTGTAGTACATTTCAGTAACACGCAGCAAAACTGTGCGCTGTTGCTCATTCTAGAAACTCCAAGTGTGAATGGAGCCTAAGTGGTTGGAAATAACGTGGATCTCTGTTGCATGCTGTTTAATGTACAGTAATTATTTCAAAACTAAAAGCCCAAATGATATTTTGATTATAGATCACTAATCCTCTTCTATATCTATAAAAAATTTCAGAGCCAAAAATTTCCTGCCACAGTTCCAGAGCAGCTTGGAGGTTGCTCCCATTCATGCTGCATTCACGAAAATATAAATTACATCAAATATTGCTGTAGAAAATCTTGGAAATATACACTTACCCCAAAACTCGAATGTTTGTTTCAAATACAGAAACCACAATATCATTATCCAAGTTAACGTCATGAATTACTTTTCGGACAGCATCTTCAAATTCTTGGGTTTTGTTTAGCACCTAAAATAAAAAAAAATTAAAAAAATAATAATATGGTGCTGAGAAATTCTGATATGACGTATTCTATCTGGAAACAGACCAAGATACAGACACATTGTAAACTTACCACTAGAGTATCCAAAGTATCAATTAAAGTAAGAGAAAATCTGCAAAATGAAAGAATAAAGAAGCCATTTATAAGGGTAATATAAAAAACACACAAATGCAAACGTGTCTGTTCAATTTTGGAAATAAGGGAGCAGTTCAGCTCATATTGCTAAGGAAGGACATGAAATAAGGGAAGATTAACTAAATCCCAGCAGAGACTAAAACAACTTTGTCTGCAGACCTATTGGAGACATAAATGTAACACTCAAAATAATTTATAGATAGGGATATTTGTAAAGCCAGCACTATAACATAGGGAAGGTTTAAGACCCCATTCACATCTGAGCAAATTGAAGCATATTTCCCAAAGAAGACTCAACATCACAATTCACATTATATTCAATTGTGCCTGTTCACCCGAGCATTGTCTTGCCTTGAAGCTTGTCACTCAAAAATGTACACGACTCCAGCATTTATGGACCCCTATAAACGTCAATAGGAATGCCAAAAAGTGCACAACGCGCATTTTTCATGGAATTTCTTGCTTCTGCGCTTCCTAGTAATTGGCTTTCCACTGGTCAAAACAAAAAAAAGCTGAATCCTGAAATGGCTCGGAAAACAAACACACACACACACACACACACACACACACACACACACACACACACACACACACACACACACACACTCCAAAATGGCCTGAAAACTCTCAGACTAAGGCTGGGTTCACACTGGTCCGACAAACGCTCCGGCATTGGGAGCTCATGTCGCATGACATGTGAAATCCAATGTTTCCCTATGGGAGCCGTCCTAACTGGTCCGACACAAGTCGTTCCGACTTTAGAAATGCTCCCTGTACTACTTTGGTCTGACTTTGATCCTACTTCAGCCTATTGACTATCATTGAAGTCGGATCAAAGTCAATTCGCCGTCTCGCATGATCCGACTTCGGCACGCGACTTGTGCTCAGATAATCTTGAGAGGGAACTCCGCGCCAAATTTTAAATAAAAAACCGGCATGGTTTCCCCCCCCCCCCCCCCCCCCAAGAGCATACCAGGCCCTTAGGTCTGGTATGGACCTTGAGGGGAACCCCCTACGCCGAAAGAACGGCGTGGGGGTCCCCCCCAATCCATACCAGACCCTTATTCAAGCACGCAGCCCGGCCGGTCAGGAATGGGGGTGGGGACGAGCGAGCGCGCCCCCCCTCCTGGACCCCGTACCAGGCCGCATGCCCTCAACTTGGGGGGTGGGTGCTTTAGGGCATGGGGGGACCCCCACGCCGTTTTTTGGCGTAGGGGGTTCCCCTTAAGGTCCATACCGGACCCAAGGGCCTGGTATGCTCTTGGAGGGGGGACCCATGCAGGTTTTTTATTAAAAATTTGGCGCGGAGTTCCCCCTAAAGATTCATACCAAACACATTGCCGGGCATTGGCGGGGATCCAAGTCGGATCCCCGTTCATTGAAAGTCGGACACATGCCAGCTTCATGTCGCAGGGCAAAGTCGGATCCAAAGTAGGACTGCTGTCGTGTCGCACCAGTGTGAACCCAGCCTCAAGTGTGAATGGAGGCCAAGAAGAAAAAAAAAAAAAAAAAAAACACATTAAAACAATTTTATGGTTCTGTTAGATAAAACTAAAGTGTTATTGCAGCACCTGTAACAAAACAATTTGCAGGGGATTCACTTATCAGGTGTTTGACAAGTGGGGAGGAGTTAGGTCGCCTCCTCACTGACTGTTTTAACACTGTAAAGGCCAAAACACTGTGGTGTAGATACTTTCATTTGAATGGGTCACGTCTGGTGGCACTGTTGCCCACCGAATGTGTAAGAGGGAATTATTTTTGCATGTTTACACCCCAGTCTGGCTGCCTGTGCAGCTTAAGAGGGGGGTGGTAAAAATGTGACTACTGCCTGGTTTTACCACCCTCAAACCACATGTCTAAACAAGTCCTTAACATTGAATTTAGTAATTTCTCATCTCACACTTGGTTACTATATATATTAAAAAGTACACTGCTTTCTAGAACACAAGGGTAAATAAAGATGATCACGTACAGTAGGACAATGAATTAAAGTATTTAGAGGAAGTGTTAGCGACTCACAGAAAAAGAAGGCCAGTCCTGTGTCTGAGCACCCAAAGAAATTCACCAAGTTGGGCGAGGATGTGTGGGTGGCAAACTCAAAAGGCAGCAGCCCTAGATGTCACTACTACTGCTAAAAGCCTAGAGCAGGGGTCGCAAACTGGCAGCCCTCCAGCTGTTGCGAAACTACAAATCCCATGAGGCATTGCAAGCCTGACAGTTACAAGCATGACTCCACACAGTCAGAGGCATGATGGTACTTGTAGTTTTGCAACAGTTGGATGGCCACCAGTTTGAGACCCCTGGCCTAGACAGTAGCCCATCTAGTTGGGGTGATAAGGGTATTTCAGGAAAGCCTAGGCAGTTGGTGGTAAATGGGGATGATATATTTAGAAGAACTGATAGTTTGTGACCAGGATAACCTCAGTCAAAAGGTTTGCTGTCTCCCTGGTGCCAGGGTTTGGCAAGTGGGGGACTGGGTTGATAAATTGGGTGGGACTGGTTATAACCCAGCTGTCTTGGCCCATTGCTGGGACCAAATGACAGAATACATGGAGAGAATCCATAAAATAAATTTAAAGAAGTAAGCTGCAAGTTGAAAGGAATGAAACCTAAGGTAAAAAATAAATAAAATGTGAAAAACAGCAAGAAGCGCCAATCTAAGTGCAGTATTATGTAACTTTAATAAAATGATGAACGGACAAACAGCCAAATGGCTACTCACAAAATTAAAATGGTTTAAGGCAAGGATAGGTGGTGAGTCCAGGGACGTCCTCCTAAGATGTGGGCAAAATGCCTGATGCAGGTTCTCCTGGAAGCGCGTGTCCACATGAAGATGTAAAAGTGGTCACCGGGGTCACCGCTGGGCGTTGGACTACAAACGATGGAAGTGTCCGCAAAAAACAGCCGGCATCTGAGGGGACATGAAGAGCCAGAGCCGTCGCGGTGGACGGAAACCGGAAGACCTGTGTGGAACGCAGAGCACTGATCCAGAAACCAACGAAAGCGGATGTGACGTATGGACGTGTCGGATGACGCGTTTCAATGCTTCCGCATTTTCTTCAGATCCGATTGGCCAAAACAACAAGTGTCCTTATATGGGAGCTGGGATATCAGTAACTAGGCAACAGCTAAAAACAAAAACAGGTTGTACTGAATAGAGCAATGGGATGAGAAGATTAACTCAAAAAACACCAAAAAAAAATTGTGAAAATAAGATATAAAAGGTAGAAAATAGTGGAAAAAAAGGGGAAAAAAAAGGGAGAAAAAAGGACAAAATAAGAATGAAAATAAAAATAAAAATAAAAATAAATGAAAATAAAAATAAAAATAATAATAAAAATGAAAATAAAAATAAAAATAAAAATAAAAATGAAAATAAAAATGAAAATAAAAATAAAAATAGAAATAAAAATAGAAATAAAAATAGAAATAAAAATAGAAATAAAAATAGAAATAAAAATAGAAATAAAAATTAAAAATAAAAATAGAAAATAGAAGTAAAAATAAAAATAAATATAGATAAAGATGAAGATAAAAATAAAAATAAAGATAAAAGAAAAATAAAAGAAAAATAATAATAAAAAAATTATTAGTGTAGAATAGTTAGAGAAAAACAGAAATATAATGCAAAGTATATCACAATTATAAGAAAAATATGTATATGTCAGAAAACGTAAAAAAATTATAAAAAAGTTATAGAAAATAAGGAGAATTATATAAAGTGCATACATATGAGAACACCTAGACGAAACATCTATATACAAATGGAAGAATATAATAATCTTTAACATAAGGAATTGTAAAAACCAGAACTAAAATGTGTGTATAAAAGTATACGCCTCCATGTATACACACACATAATAGAAATATAATTGTTAATAAATACAAGACGGAGTGAGAGAAAAAAATACCCAAAGCTGACTAAAAACAAAGTGTGGCTATAGGTTGGGAGAGTATAGCCTAGAATGAGAGGGAAAGATAATATGTATAAAATTACAGTAAGGAAGGGAATAAATAGTGATGATAATAAGAGAAAAAAAGGACTAACATAAGTCCTAAAACTAGGTCATACGGAACTAGATGACTGTATTGATCTCTATGTCTTCGTTGAAACCATTGGGTGCCAGACTGTTTAAAGTAAAAATCCAGAAAGTTTCTTGCCTGCAAAGGCGCTGGAATCTTTCTGCAGGGGTGAATATGTCTGGTATAGATTCGATGACCCACACATTTAGATCTGCAATGTTTTGTTGATGGTGAGTAGTAAAATGACGAGCGGTACTGTATAGGGGGTTGTTAGCCTGTACCGCTCTTCTGTGTTCCCCAAACCTGGCCCGTAGGGTCCTGATGGTTCTGCCTACATACAACAGCCCGCATGGACAGGAAATACAATATATAACAAAAAAAAAGGACTAACATAAGTCCTAAAACTAGGTCATACGGAACTAGATGACTGTATTGATCTCTATGTCTTCGTTGAGACCATTGTTAGGCATGTACCGATGCAAGAAAGCATTATGTCTTACTTGCTCCCATGTCACACATGGTCAGAAATCTTTCTATACCAATGGTAACCAATACATCTTAAAATCATTTTTCAATTGTTCCACCACTTATGTTATATATTGTATTTCCTGTCCATGCGGGCTGTTGTATGTAGGCAGAACCATCAGGACCCTACGGGCCAGGTTTGGGGAACACAGAAGAGCGGTACAGGCTAACAACCCCCTATACAGTACCGCTCGTCATTTTACTACTCACCATCAACAAAACATTGCAGATCTAAATGTGTGGGTCATCGAATCTATACCAGACATATTCACCCCTGCAGAAAGATTCCAGCGCCTTTGCAGGCAAGAAACTTTCTGGATTTTTACTTTAAACAGTCTGGCACCCAATGGTCTCAACGAAGACATAGAGATCAATACAGTCATCTAGTTCCGTATGACCTAGTTTTAGGACTTATGTTAGTCCTTTTTTTCTCTTATTATCATCACTATTTATTCCCTTCCTTACTGTAATTTTATACATATTATCTTTCCCTCTCATTCTAGGCTATACTCTCCCAACCTATAGCCACACTTTGTTTTTAGTCAGCTTTGGGTATTTTTTTCTCTCACTCCGTCTTGTATTTATTAACAATTATATTTCTATTATGTGTGTGTATACATGGAGGCGTATACTTTTATACACACATTTTAGTTCTGGTTTTTACAATTCCTTATGTTAAAGATTATTATATTCTTCCATTTGTATATAGATGTTTCGTCTAGGTGTTCTCATATGTATGCACTTTATATAATTCTCCTTATTTTCTATAACTTTTTTATAATTTTTTTACGTTTTCTGACATATACATATTTTTCTTATAATTGTGATATACTTTGCATTATATTTCTGGTTTTCTCTAACTATTCTACACTAATAATTTTTTTATTATTATTTTTCTTTTATTTTTCTTTTATCTTTATTTTTATTTTTATCTTCATCTTTATCTATATTTATTTTTATTTTTATTTTTACTTCTATTTTCTATTTTTATTTTTAATTTTTATTTTTATTTTTATTTGCATTTTTATTTCTATTTTTATTTTCATTTTCATTTTCATTTTCATTTTTATTTTTATTTCTATTTTATTTTTATTTTCATTTTTATTATTATTTTTATTTTTATTTTCATTTATTTTTATTTTTATTTTTATTTTCATTCTTATTTTGTCCTTTTTTCTCCCTTTTTTTCCCCTTTTTTTCCACTATTTTCTACCTTTTATATCTTATTTTCACAATTTTTTTTGGTGTTTTTTGAGTTAATCTTCTCATCCCATTGCTCTATTCAGTACAACCTGTTTTTGTTTTTAGCTGTTGCCTAGTTACTGATTTCCCAGCTCCCATATAAGGACACTTGTTGTTTTGGCCAATCGGATCTGAAGAAAATGCGGAAGCATTGAAACGCGTCATCCGACACGTCCATACGTCACATCCGCTTTCGTTGGTTTCTGGATCAGTGCTCTGCGTTCCACACAGGTCTTCCGGTTTCCGTCCACCGCGACGGCTCTGGCTCTTCATGTCCCCTCAGATGCCGGCTGTTTTTTGCGGACACTTCCATCGTTTGTAGTCCAACGCCCAGCGGTGACCCCGGTGACCACTTTTACATCTTCATGTGGACACGCGCTTCCAGGAGAACCTGCATCAGGCATTTTGCCCACATCTTAGGAGGACGTCCCTGGACTCACCACCTATCCTTGCCTTAAACCATTTTAATTTTGTGAGTAGCCATTTGGCTGTTTGTCCGTTCATCATTTTATTAAAGTTACATAATACTGCACTTAGATTGGCGCTTCTTGCTGTTTTTCACATTGTTGTTTCAGAGTTGCCTGCTTCTACTCTCAAGTGAGCTGCCGCTGGTGTTTTTTATCAGACTTTTAATTTCAGTGACTGTTTACATTTATTTTTATATATATACACACACATATTTTTATATATATACACATATATATGTATGTGTATAGTTTATATAATTTCTATAGACCATCACACCCTGGACAAAATCTTTTTATATTCACTTTGGACTCTTTACATGCATGATTGTATGCTCTAGCGCCATTTCTCCTTTTTTTGTAAAAAATAAATAAAATAATCAAGAGAAGAGGAGGTTCATCAAGAATAAACCTGGTTGTAAATACACTTTAAAAAAACAAAACAAAAAAAAACAAAAAACAAACAAACAATTACTTTAACTGAAGTAATGGCACTACTGGAATAATAATAGGGTGAAAAACTATAAACCTATTACAAAGACAATTTTATAGTACAGTCTATAGAAGTCCCAACTTTAAATGATGCTCTGCTGAACCGGTTGATCTAAAACCTTGAGGAGTGTATTACTAATTTTCATATAAACCAACATCTGGGTAGCAGTGACTAGAATATGATCTCATTTAATGTTAGATGTAAACAACAAGCACATACTGGAAAGATAGAAACACTTCAAAGTCAATGCATTCTAATATGGCAAATTTTCCAGGGCTGAGGGCTGCTGTCCAAGATTCAATTATTAAATTTGATTATTAAATCATTAAAGAACACAGAAAAGAAACGGGAATGTTTTAAAATCAGAATCAAAAAAGAGTTTTTCTTTTTTATAACTGGGCATACACAGTTTACCGTTCAACCAGCGGTCTGAACACACACAACAGATCCCTGCATCAACATAAGCGATCTTCGTGCAGGGATCTTTCCGGTTGTGCTATTGTATCCTGACAGGGGGAGATTAGGTTTGTATGTACCTGGCTTACTGAAGTCCTCGAGAGGAAATCCTATACTAACAATCCGATGTTAGTACAGTGACCCCCCCCCCACACACTGAACTATTGTGCTCTGACAGGGACAACCCCACACACACACACACACACACACACACACACACACACACACACCGGTTAGTGCTTTCAGCCATTGTCAGAACACTGATCGGATGCTGGTCGGCAGACCTTTTTTTGTCATGCACCTTCAACAGAAGCTGGAAGTTCGACCGGCTTCTGTCAGACCAGCTGCCGTACACACAGGCTGAATGTCAGACGGTTTCTATTGAAATAGATACCACCCAATATTAGTTCCATGTGTACGGGGCTTTAGACAAAGGAGTGGCAGTGGATATAGTATATTTGCATTTTGAAAAAGCATTTGAAAGAGTTATCCACAACTGATAGAAAACGGAACAAGACACAGTATTCAGAGTAGTGATTAATCATTTATACTCTGAATAGTCAAAGGTTATCAGTGATGTACTGCAAGGTTCAGTGCTGGGACCCTTACTTTTTAACCCATTTATAAATGATATTGGGTCTGGGATTAAAAGTATCATTTCAGTGTTCACAGATGATACAAAGCTATGAAGTGGAATAACGTTCTTACAGGATGTCTCTAACTCAAGCTGACCTCAGTGCCCTGTTTAATTGGGTAACTATGTGGCAAATGAGGATTCAGGTTGATAAATGTAGTTGTGCTTTTGGGGGCTAAAAACATGCATCATACTTTACATTATAGGAGTAGAACAGCTGGGGGAATCAATGGTAGAGAGGTATCTAGGTGTTCGGTATTTTTTTTTTTTTAAACAACAAACAGGATACAGCACTTTGCAAATGGAATAGCATAGAGCGGCCTTGACATTCCTCTTGGGTCCCTCATTGGCGCTCCTGGCTCCTCCACTTCTCAGTGTGCCACCATAAGAAGTTGTTTCCCATGACGGCACACCTGCGGGCTCGGGCCCCGCGGCTTGGGCATTAAACACAGCTAGATGTGGGATTGTTTTTTTATATTAAACTACTGTAATGTAAAAGGGAGAAGGCCAGCAGTGTTAGTCAAGAAGCCTCAAGTACATTGGCTGCCAATCTCACAGTGTGAGCTTATAGGCAGGAGAAGAGTCATAACTTCAGTCATGTAAGAAACGCCCCTTGTCCAATCAACAGACTAGGGGGGGGGGCTGCAACACAATGACCAGACACTATTGTTTAAATGGAATGGAGAAAAGTGAGGTTGTGGACCTGGCTCTGCTGTCTGGCAGGAATCTTATCAAAAGTCAATCAAACTGAATCTCTTGGTAGGTGTATATTGTCAAAAGTAGACACCTGCCTTTACATGCACATGAACTTTAATGGAATCCCAGTCTTGGTCCGGAGCGTTCAATATTGAGTTGGTCCGCCCTTTGCAGCTAGAACAGCTTCAACTCTTCTGGGAAGGCTGTCCACAAGGTTTAGGAGTGTGTCTATGGGAATGTTTGATCATTCTTCCAGAAGCGCATTTGTGAGGTCAGGCACCGATGTTAGATGAGAAGGCCTGGCTCTCCACTCTAATTCATTCCAAAGGTGTTCTATCGGGTTGAGGTCAGTACTTTGTGCAGGTCAGTCAAGTTCTTCCACCCCAAACTCGCTCATACATGTCTTTATGAACATTGCTGGCCTGCACAGAGTCCTGACCTCAACCCGACAGAACACCTTTGAGATGAATTAGAGTGGAGACTGCGAGCCTGGGTGGGCCAACTCAATATTGAACCCTAGGGACTAAGACTGGAATGCCACTAAAGTTAATGTGCGTGGAAAGCACTGTTAATTTTGTCGACTAAAACATTTTCATTGACTAAATTAATACTATTTTAGCCTACTAAAAAATTTGAATAAAACACTGGTTTGTAGTGCATGTTCACACCTGAATACCAAATATAACAACAAATTAGATTTTTCACTCCAGCAGTATATAATGAGTTTGAAAATTGTAAAGAAATGCTTAAATAATGCATTTAACTAAACCGTTAGATTTTAGGACGACAAATGATTTTAATCGACTAAAATGTACTGGAGATTTAGTGGACTAAAACAATTGCAGAAGACTAAAAATGGGACTAAAACTAAAATGCCATTTTAGTGAAAAGACTAAATCAAAATTTGCTGCCAAAATTAACACTGGCGTAAAGGCAAGCTTCCCAATACTTTTGACAATATAGGGTATATGTATTTCAACTGTGTATTAGGTTGTCTGACTTATTCTTGTTTCCCCAAGAGTAAGGCTATGGCAAGCAGACTGGATTGCTTTAAAATTTAAACTGGAACAGCAAGCGTTCTTGCCCTTTAAAGTTTAACTCCAGACAGATGCTGAAAAGGAAAAAAAAAATGCAAGCCACAGTTTAATATAGTTATGCATGCAGTAAAAATATGTTAAAATATTAGGGAGTCTTACTTTCCCAACGCATCATCTACATCTCCTCTGCTTGGTTCTTGCCCACGTATTCGGCCACGGCACGTCAAAGGCATCAGTTCATCAGCAGGATATGCATGTTGCTAGTTAGTAAGCAGAACATATTGTTAAACAAAACCTTTTAAAAACAAAAAGGAGGCAAGAAAGCCAGTTATGACTGCATAGCCACAAGGGTTTAAAATAAACCACTCTGGGTAAAATGTGTGTATATTAAAGCGGAGGTCCGCCCACCACTACAAAAATTCAAAGCCAGCAGCTACACATACTGCAGCTTTTGACTTTTAATAATAGGACACTAACCTGTCCTGGAGTCCAGCAATATCGGCACTGTAGAAGATGTTTCCATCAGCTGTCGGGTGCTGCCGCCGCCATTGCCGGTAATAGAACCATTACGGCTTCACGCCGGGTCCCTATTGCATATGCACAAGGAGCCGCTGCACTCTTCTACTGGCCGGGAGGCAGGGAAAGGAGGAGGGAGCCGAGCTGCTGACAGGTCCCTCCTCCTTCCCCCCGAATAGCTATCCGCTTCCCCCGAAAGGTGCCAAACGTGGCACCGGGGGGGGGGGGGGGTTACGCCGACAAATGAGTGGAAGTTCCACTTTTGGGTGGAACCCCGCTTTAACCACAAAAAATAAAAATGTACCAAGTCTTACAGAATATTGCATTTACTACCATCTTTTGAAAGGACTTTACTGTGAAAAAAATGTACTACAGTATCTCACAAAAGGCAAGTACACCCCTGATTTTTGAAAATATTTTATTATATCTTTTCATGTAACACTACTGAAGAAATGACACTTTGCTACAATGTAAAAGCATATATAGCTTTTATAACAGAGTAAATCTGCTGTCCTCTCAAAATAACTCACACAGCCATTAATGTCTAAACTGCTGGCAACAAAAGTGAGTACACCCTAAGTGAAAATGTCCAAATTGGGCCCAAAGTGTCAATAATTGTGTGGCCACCATTATTTTCCAGCACTGCCTTAACCCTCTTGGGCATGGAGTTCACCAGAGCTTCACAGCTTCACTCCACTGGAGTCCTCTTCTACTCCTCCATGATGACATCACAGAGCTGGTGGGTGTTAGAGACTTTGCGCTCCTCCACCTTTCGATTGTGGATGCCCCATGGATGCTCAATAGGGTTTAGGTCTGGAGAGATGCTTGGCCAGTCCATCACCTTTACCCTCAGCTTCTTTAGCAAGGCAGTGGTTGTCTTTGAGGTGTGTTTGGAGTTGTTATGTTGGAATACTGCCCTGCAGCCCAGTCCCTGAAGGGAGGGGAGCATGATCTGCTTCAGTATGTCACAGTACATGTTGGCATTCATGGTTCCCTTAATCTGTAGCTCCCCAGTGCCAGCAGCACTCATGCAGCCCCAGACCATGACACTCCCACCACCATGCTTGACTGTAGGCAGGACACACTAGTCTTTGTACTCCTCACCTGTTTGCCACCACACACGCTTGACACCATCTGAACCAAATAAAATTATCTTGGTCTCATCAGACCGCAGGACATGGTTCCAGTAATCCATGTCCCTGGTCTGCTTATCTTCAGCAAAATGTTTGCAGGCTTTCTTTCATCTTTAGAAGAGGCTTCCTTCTGGGAAGAGAGCCATCCAGACCAATTTGATGCAGTGTGCGGCGTATGGTCTGAGCAACTGACAGGCTGACCCCCCACCCCTTCAACCTCTGCAGCACTCATATGTCTATTTCCCAAAGACAACTTCTGGATGTGATGCTGAGCACGTGCACTCAAATTCTTTGGTGAACCATGGCGAGGCCTGTTCTGAGTGGAACCTATCCAGTTGAACAGCTGTATATTCTTGGCCAATGTGCTGCAGCTCAGTTTCAGGGTCTTGGCAATCTTCTTATAGCCTAGGTCATCTTTATGTAGAGCAATTCTTATTTTCAGATCCTCAGAGAGTTCTTTGCCATGAGGTGCCATCTTGAACTTCCAGTGACCAGCATGAGAGTGAGAGCGATAACACCAAATTTAAATACACCTGAGACCTTGTAACACTAACGAATCACATGACACCGGGGAGGGAAAAAGGCAAATTGGGCCCAATTTGGACATTTTCACTTAGGGTGTACTCACTTTTGTTGCCAGCGGTTTAGACATTAATGGCTGTGTTTTGAGTTATTTTGAGGGGACAGCAAATTTACACTTTTATACAAGCTGTACACTCACTACTTTACATTATAGCAAAGTGTCATTTCTTATAGTTATCACATGAAAACATAATAAAATATTTACAAAAATGTGAGGGGTGTACTCACTTTTGTGAGATACTGTATATATCAAGGGCTTGGTCAGAATCAAATTTTAAAGGTGGTCCTATTTTTCACTAGAACTACTATTCACGTCTAACAATTGCTCTTTCGCCTTTAATAAATATTGCAGTAAAATGTTCTACATCAATTTTCCAAAATAACAATACATTTTCATGCGACCAGTGCTAGGCTGAACATGTGACTAATTACTGCAACTCCTATAACAGGTTATCAGAAGAATTGTGATGCTGCATCCGATCAGTTATAAAGTTAGTATTTACCACAATGCATTTTTAACATTGTAACAATTATATTTTTAAATGTGCTAAAATAACACACATACATGCTACAGCGACAGAACTGTGTGCGGAACAACTTTAAGGACCAACCAAGAGCAGCTGTCAGTCAGCTCTGCTCCTCAAACGCTCACTGGAGTGCTGGGCTGTAGAGGGGGCGGAAGGGGGTGTGGCTCAAGCTCTCAACAGATCACTTCAAGGTTGAACCAGCTGCCGGTCCAGGCTTATGAGTGAATCCCAACCATATGGTCAGGATCTTTCCCAAGCCTGGACTGGCTAAGTGACAGACAATAGAGTACAGATCAGCCCACTGCTGCCTGAAAAAGGATCACAGGAATGCAGAACAAAATGCAGTCCTGTGACCTACAGGAGAAGTATTGCCAAAATAGCTTTGGCTATACTTCTCCTTTAAAGCAGAATTACACTGTATCTGAGCACCACAAACCAAAAACGCTATTTAATTCATTCTTAAAGCGGACCTTAATGCCCCATACACACGAGCGAAATTTCCGTTGGAAAAATCTTGGATGGTTTTTCCGACGGAATTCCGCTCAAGCTTGGCTTGCATACACAGGGTCACACAAAAGTTCTCTGAACTTTCGACCATCAAGAACGCGGTGAGGTACAACACTACGACAAGCCGGGAAAATGAAGTTCAATGCTTCCGAGCATAGGTCCCCTGAACTTCAAACTCGGTATTTAAGGGTTCCTAGATGCCCCCTAGCTGCAGCCAAAATTTGGGGTCTCTGGACCCAAATGAGATTGCTGCAGATGGACACAGTCGACCGACTTTGGGGCCCTGTATCTCGAGGTCTTTGTGCTAAGAACCCCAAATTTGGTGTGCAAACCCAGTGGAACTAGCACTACAACATATCCCGAGGTTCCTAGCACCAAGTGGCCCCGAAATAAGGTGCCCCAAATTCAGTTCTGAAAATGTCAAGCACTTTTCTGCAGCAGAGAATGCCATTTTCCGAACCGACTTTGGGGCCCCGTATCTCAGGGCCACTTGGTGCTAGGTACCTCAGCTTTGGATATATATGTTATAGTGCTAGTTCCGCTGGGTTTGCACACCAAATTTTGGGGTTCCTAGCATCAAGTGGCCCAGAGATACAGGGCCCCAAAGTCTGTTTGGAAAATGTCACTCTGCTGCAGAAAAGTGCTTGACTCGAGTATGAGCCGAGGGGGGTATTTTCAGCACAAAAAAAGTGCTAAAAACTCGGCTTAAACACGAGTATATACGGTATGTCTCATTTGTAAATTTAAAAATATACTAAAATGTAATAAAATTGAAAAATAAAGTTTCAGAAGATAGATTAATATAGGTATTTGAGCTGTTCTGCCTGGCAAAGAATTTGTATTCTTGTCCACGAAGTTCTAAGATTTACACATCTTTGCCACACAGCACAACTAGACCTACAAACCCCCCCCCCCCCCCCACGCCATCCGGTGCTTCTCTGGGATCTCCCGTCCCATCGGGGACCCGGATGACTACGATAGATATGACTCTCTATGACAGTCAGAGGCCATACGTCATAACATCGCGCCCGGGTTCCCAGATGTCAACAAAGTCGTGGCTGTCAGCATGAGGACCTGTCACATAGATTCCTATTACAAGGGATGTTTACATTCCTTGTAATAGGAATAAAAGTGATTAAAAAAAAAAAAAAAAAGTGTAAAAATAAAAAATATATAAAAAGTGTTGAATCCAGGGGGCGCTATTGTGATGTGAAGTGTGCCAGCTGGTCAAACTAGATAAACCAGCCCACTATAATTCATGTGTCTATATAGATGTTCACTTCCTGAAGACGTAAATAAAGAAACTTACGTCGAGGCGGTACCTGGTCATGTTTCCTTTGCCTACGCACTATCCGGTCTGGCTGGTTGTCGATCTAAGCAGGTGGAACGCACGTTATCCACGGAGGTGGAGCGGAGACTACTACACACCGCACATTTCTGACAAGCCAGCAGCCCCAGTGCCAGGTAGGCACTTTTAAATGTAAGAGGCCATTTGGCCACCTTTTTTATGATCGCATTTTATCAATAAATAAGACAGTATTATGTAATGGATGTTCCCTTGTATATCCTACCTGTGCCTTTGAGGAAGAGGATCTCTATTTTATCCATCCCATCCATGTGAGCAGGCACTATCCTGCATAAGCGTAATTTGACTGTCTTTTCTAGGAAAGAGGTCCAATAGATCTGGTAAGCAGATCATTTATCTATTCCACTCACAGTGAAGGTTAACGCTCCTGGGTGTCCTTTTATGAAGCAGTGAAATCTATTCACTGCTTCATTCTCCGGCATTCACAATGGAGATCTCTCTCCTCTGTGTGCCAGTTTATGAAGCGGAGTAGAGCGCTTCACCTTTGGAGGAGTGAAGTGATCTACAAATGCTTCCAACAGTGTAGAACGGCCTCTGATACTGGAATCTCATGAGACTTTACGAGATTACAGTACCAGAAATTCACAGAAACACAGAGATGTCAGTTTATTAAGCAGTGATAAATTATCACCTCTCAGTACACTGACAGACGGCATGGTTAAATGTTAATAAAATAAGGAATCCATATATACATATACACACACACACATAAATATGACAGGGGGACATGGTTACAGTGTTGGGGGGGTCTGAACGAGGTATAGGGAAGTTAAAAATCTTCTTTCCTCCTCAGATCCCCCAGATTCTCTCTTCACTCCCCGATTCTCCACCTCTGAGCTGGTGAATCAGGGAGTGTGAATTCTGACACAGATCACCAGTGAAGCGCTGAGATCGCAGCTTCATAAACTGGCCTTTTCTGTGTCATTCAATGAGGATTCTCCATGTGCAGAGATCATCGGCGGGAGAACAGGTTCAAATACTTCTCCCCCCGATTATCTCTGTTTCATAAACTGTTTATGGACTGATCAGCGGTGATCCTGGGGATCACTGCTGATCACATAAACGGACACCCTAGCCTGGTGGAGGATTCAATATATCTCTATTGGAAAACACTGTTCTTATCAGAGGACTGAATTGTGTCATATATGTTTTCACATCTTTATGGTGTTGTGGACTGTTTTGTGCCTTCAACTCACACCACCGTGTTCACTCAAAACACTACTCACATTTATTTGCTGTATAGGTATCCACCTTATAATTGCTCAAACACATTGTTTAAATTGTAATACTTTAGTTATTTTACACATTTGCCATGGATTTTCTTTTTGTAAACTTTTTCAAGATTTGCATTTGTATTTTTTGGGAAGATCTATATAGACACATGAATTATAGCGGGCTGGTTTATCTAGTTTGACCAACTGGCACGCTTCACATCACAATAGCGCCCCCTGGATTCAACACTTTATATATCAACAGGAGCACATCACTCTTGAGGGGGAGCAGCAATAAAATTTCACATTTTTCAATTAATCACTACTAGTGGCGCGGGGTTAACCACCTAAAAAATAAAAATTTTTTAAACGCCCGGTAGCTCGCGCTCAGAAGGGAACGCTCACGCAAGTCCCGCCCACATATGTAAACGCCGTTCAAACCACACATGTGAGGTATCGCCGCGTGCGTTAGAGCGTGTGCAACAATTCTAGCACTAGACCTCCTCTGTAACTCTAAATTGGTAACCTGTAAACATTTTCAAAGTGTCGCCTATGGAGATTTTTCAGTAACGAAGTTTGGCGCCATTGCATGAGTGTGCGCAATTTTCAAGCGTGACATGTTAGATATCCATTTACTCGGCGTAACATCATCTTTCACATTATACAAAAAAATTGGGCTAACTTTACAGTTTTGTTATTTTTTAATTCTTGAAACCGTTTTTTTTCCCCCCCCAAAAAAAAAGGCGTTTGAAAAATTTTTGCGCAAATACCGTGCGAAATAAAAAGTTGCAATGACTGCTATTTTATTCCCCAGGGTGTCTGCTAAAAAAAAAAAATATATAATGTTTGGGGGTTCTGAGTATATATATATATATATATATATATATACATATACACACATATATATATATATATATATATATATATATATATATACATATACATATACATATACACACACACATACATACTTTTTTTTTTTATATAGCTGAACTCAAGGCAGTTCTAAAATCAAAAGACAATTCCAATAATTAACTATATGTGGTCAAGTAATAGTTAAATACTGCCCGATGAGCTACTGCAGTGTTTAATAGGCAGACACTCTATGATTTCCCAGAGGATGTGTACTGAAAAGGAGAGCAGGCAGTTTTCTGATAAATAAGGAGCAATAGAACAGAAGGGCCTGAATTTAGGTATTGGTTTCCTTACCCATTATACTAAAGTTTTACGACCCCCCCTCTCTGACTATCACCCCCCCCCCCCCCCCCTTCCTCTATCTTTATTACCATTGATTTGTATGCATTTGTTTTTCTCTTTTTTTTTTTTTCGTCTCTCCTTTCCCTCAGAGATGTGTTTTTTTTTTAACATTCTGCTTAAAAATTTGTGAATCAGTACTGCCTGGACCTTGAAGAAGGGGACCCCGAAAGCTTGTCCTGAAAAATTGTATGTTAGTGCAAATAAAAAAAGTATCACAGACAGTACTCAATTTTCTCTGTCACAAATGCACTAATACGGCTACAATCACATCGAGCAATAGAACAGAAAAATTGCATGAATAAATTAGTCCTTGCTAAAGCCAAACATGGGTTTTTAAGTTGGAAAATGACATTAATTACACAAGAGCAGCTAATATTTGCATTGTTCTGCTACTGCAAGCAACGCCTCAAAAATAAATACATGAAGTCAGTGCTTGATGTAGGTACGATATGGTGACGTTTCAAACTTTTCTAAAAGTATTGTTTGAGCCAAAAGCATTGCATGCAGTAACACCAATGTTAGCAATGAATGCACCTAAAGGGGCAATGTACATGATTTCCTGAGCTCACATGAAGAGGTTAATAGGTGGAGAAGAGGAGGTATTACATTAAATATTACCTCCTAACAATTAAAAAATACAATTTTTACACATGCTCAGCCTCTACTTTTTTATTGCATCCCAAAGGTAGAGTTGGGCTTGAACTGTGATGGCCTTTAAACAAAGTTTTACTTTAAGGAGTATATCCTCTGTTCAGAAAAATCCAATTAAGATCAAAGTGGGTGTAAAGCCAATTTTTTTTATATCATACTGTAGAATATAAGATTTCCTATAATTTGAGCCCAGTCTTGCCACACAGAGTTAATCCATCTCTGAGCAATCCCCTTTTATTGTTCAGTGAGAAAAATCTTGACAAACTGAGAAGAGGGGAGACATTTGACAGATAAAAAGGTACATGCAGGAGGCATGTATATCCTTATAGATAACCCCTATGGCAGTAGTTTAGAAAGGATGACATTGGGTTTACATCCACTTTAATTAAGATTTTTAAATTAACCTTAAGGCCTCATGCCCATGGACGTTTTTACACCCACTTTTAGGAGAGTTTTTCACAGCTCAAAAACGCCTCTCCATGTTAGCCTATGGCCTCATGCCCACCAAGGCGTTTAGGAGCTGCAAGTGGTATAGGCATTTTTAAGCTCCCAAAAAAACCCAGGACCAGCACGTTCTGAGACTCCAGCGCTAGAGCTGTAAAAATGCCAGACGCCGGTAAAAAGTGTTAAAAAAGATTTAACGAGGCTTAACGCTGCATACACAGCGTTAAGCCTCGTCTGGCGTTCCTCTGTCTCTATTCAAAATCAATGGTTCCCTATGGGAGCCCATTGATTTGAATAGAAGTCGCACCTGAAGTGATGATGCGACGTGTGTGCTGGTCTGGAACTTAAGGGGAACTCCCCCATGCCCAAAAAAATGCCCCCCCCCCCCCAAGATCCATACCAGAACCTTGTCCGAGCACGCAACCTGTAAGGCCAGGAAGGGGGGGGGGGGCGGACGAGCGCCCCCCTCCTAGACCATACCAGGCCACATGCCCTCAACATAACATGGGGGGTGGGTGCTTCTGGGCAGGGGGGCCCCCCCGACCCCAAAGCACCTTGTCCCCATGTTCATGAGGACAAGGGCCTCTTCCAGACAACCCTGGCCGTTAGTTGTTGGGGTCTGCGCGCAGGGGCTTATCGGAATCTGGAAGCCCCCCTTTAACAAGGGGGCTCCCAGATCCCGACCCCCCACCCTAGGTGAATGAATATGGGGTACATTGTACCCCTACCCATTCACCTAAAAAAAAAAAAAAAAAGTGTCAAAAATAAACACACTACATGGGTTTTTAAAGTATTTTATTAAGGCAGCTACGGCTCTTCTGGCGATGTCTTCTCCCCTCTCTGCTGTCTTCTCGCTCTGTTCGTCTTCCGATGTTGACTCGATGCAATTCTGGGTTTGTCGTGTGCAATGACTTATATTGGCATGGGGTGGGGCCACCTAATGATGTAATTTGGAGGCCACGCCCCTTGTGGTGTCACCGCCTGGGGCATGATGGGTGATGACATCACAAGGAGCGTGACCTCCAAATGACATCGGGTGGCCCAGCCCCATGCCAATAAGTCATTGCACACGGCGGAGCCAGCATTACATCGGGAGATCGCGTCAAGTCAACATCGGAAGAAGAACAGAGGGAGAACACCCAGCAAAAGAGCGAGAAGGCAGTGGAGAGAGAAGACAGCGCAGACCAGAGAGGGGAGAAGAACCGGCAGAGGGAGAAGATGTCACCAGAAGAGGGAGAATAGCCAGAGCTGCCTTAATAAAATACTTTAAAAACCTGTGTAGTGTGTTTATTTTTGACACTTATTTTTTTTTAGGTGAATGGGTAGGGGTACGATGTACCTCATACTCCTAGGGTGAGGGGAGCAGGATCTGGGGGTCCCCTTGTTAAAGGGGGTTCCAGATTCTGATAAGCCCCGCTTGCAGACCCCAACAACCAATGGCCAGGGTTTTTGGGAAGAGGCCCTTGTCCTGATCAACATGGCCCGAAGTACCCCACACCCCCATGTTGGGGGCATGTGGCCTGGTATAGTCCGTGGGGGGGGGGGGGGGGGCGCTCGCTCACCCACCCTTCCTGACCTTCTGGGCTGCGTGCTCAGATAAGGGTCTGGTATGGATCTTGGGAGAACCCCCATGCCATTTTTTGGGGCAAGACGAGTAGAAAGCTGCCTAGGGGCAGGATACACAGGATCCAGCAACCGTGTGGGAGAGGTGAGCTGGAAGAAAGAAGGAGGGACAAACAGAGGAGGCCGATTGTGAAGAATGTCTTCTGCAAGTTGACATGTCCCAAACCTCTGGTGACACAATACAAAGTGTTAGCTAGAATAACTCTAGTGGGTTTAATAACATCCAGCAAAAACATGTTGAATACCATTTGATAAGCTAAAGGTAAATTACAAGCAATTCCTAAGATTTCTCTATGAACAAATCTGTAATGTTTTTAGGGTGTTTATTCTGCCATGTTAAAGCTGCTGTCAGGTATGAAAGGCAAGCTCCCAGAGATGCCTAAATATAAAAAACTGATTTCAGTACCACTTCCTTCCCCTAGTTGGAGTGCTGCTGTTAGCATGTAAAGATTCAACACATTCCGACAGTGATATCCTTCCACCTCCGAACACATTTATATTGGCTTGTGAGGCAATAATGGGCCAGTAGAAATGGATGGGAGTCATGAAGAAGCAGCTGAGCTCCAACACTAACTGGAAGTGTCAGAGCCTGGTCTGTCAGAACTATTCGGTATACAGACAAAGCGGAGTAGTGCAGGCATGTGTTGACACTTCTAGATGCCCGCTACCTTGGCTTTACCTGCATTTTAAAATGCATGCAACACAAATATGTTTTTAACCGAAATTTCCAACTAGTTGGAAAGTGTACTGGGAGGTTTTGGGCTGGTTTGTGGTTCGAACCACATTTAGAATTACCTTTAAAAACAGCCTGTCCAGTCTGCGGCCCAAGACGACTATGAATGCGGCCCAACACAAAACCATAAACTTATGGTATATACTCGAGTATAGGCCGAGGCACCTAATTTTACCACAAAAAACTGGGAAAACTTAATGACTCGAGTAAAAGCCTAGAGTGGGAAATGCAGCAGCTACTGGGTAAACAATGCTCATCTGCAGCTGTACCTTTGATAACCAAAACAGCGGGTGTCTCCCGCTGTGTCATGCAGTCTGTTCAGCGGCCGTCCACTGTAACAAAGCCCCACCACCTCCTATTCTGTGATAGATGGAACACTGATTCAATGCTGGGAAACTGAATCAGTGTTCCATCTATCATGGACAAGGGGGAGGTGGAGTTTTGTTAAAGTGGACGGCCGCTGAACAGACTGCATGACAGCGCGAGAGTCACCCGCTGTTTTAGTTATCAAAGGTACAGCTGCAGATGGGCACAGTGAGGCTGCACCCCTACTCGAGACACTCACTCGAGTATAAGCCGAGGGGGGGGGGGGGGGTCTTCAGCCTGTGCTGAAAAAACTCGGCTTATACTCGAGTATATACAGTACTTAGAAATGTTGATTTTTTTAGGGAGAATTTTTTGTAAAAATGCATTTACACTTAGCAAACATATACGGCCGAAGACAATGTGGCTTTAATGGACTTTAAGAAGTTTTATCTTCCCAAAGAAAAATATCCCACTCTTCACAATCACGCCTTATTCATTATCGAAATAGAAAAAGGGGTTTTGGCACTTTATATGAAGCAAGAACCAAAGAGGTACCTGCCTCCATCCCTGTCATGGATTTATAAGAAGGAAGAGAATGAGAAGTGGGACTTTATATGAAGAACACAGCAGCAAATAAAAAAGTCAAGTGACTGGGAGGTTATGTTTATTTATATTGTATGATCTCTTATAGAACATATAACCTGACAGTCACGTGACTTCTTTATTTGCTGCGGTGTGCTTCATATAAAATCCCACTTCTCATTCTCTTCCTCTCCATGCCTTATTCAGGTCATCAGTTTTCGCCAGCTCCTATACTTGTGAGCAACCATTGTCAAGGATAACACACACGAAGGACAAAATTAGAACCCAAATATCTGATCAGCACCTTGAGAATTGCAACTACAGCCATCGAAGCAGATATCGAGGTGTTCGTTTATCAAAAACCGTGTCAAATATCACACTAGTTTTATGTTGCTCTCTTTTACTTTTATAATAAAAAATTACAAAAAAAATTAAGTTTAATTACTCAGATAGGTACATTATCCATCTCACCAGTGGCAGCTGGTGCTCAAAATTTTTGGGGGGTGCAAACGAACTGAAAAATTCAGAAAAATACTGAAACAAAGACATCAAATGCAGCCTCACTGTGCCCATTAAATGCAGCCAACTGTGCCCATCAAATGCAGCCAACGTGACACCCGCCGACTGTCACTTACCCCATCATTTTGGTGGGTCCGGCAGCGAGTGACAGCGGCAAGGTGTGGGACGGGTAGCGCGGGTCAGGCGGTGGCTCCTGTGTCCTCCGTGTGTTTCTTCTTGCCTTCTGCTAGGCGGCCAATGGCATCGCTTGTGCCTTCAGTCAATCAGGTGACGGGTATTAGTCCCGTGCCTCCTAATTAGCTGAGAGGCAGTTCAGTGTTAGAAAAGCGAATATTCATTCGCTTTTCTAAAACACATCTAGGTGGACTGCGAGCGCAATGCTTGGCGCTCCAAGTTCACCTTTTTTGAAGCCCATTAGAGCCTATGGCTCTAAACAGGTGCTTAAAAAAAATTAAAAAATTAAAATAAAAAAGCTTCCACGCCGATATAATTCAAAGGCCCACCATCCGAAAAGGGGCCGGACTGCTATGTATGAATCTATCCATGATTCATAGAGAAGGGCGGCGCCCGGGTGACACAGTGCCACTGCATATCAGTGAACATTAACTTGTGATCTGCCGGACTTTTTCTGCTTATCAGCTATCCTTACTGTTAGTGTATATTATGTGTATACATTGGAAGACAAGGAATTGTCTTCCAATGTGGCCCAGGAAAGGCAAGAGGCTGGACATCCTACTTTAAAACGTCACCTGGTTTATATTGATGCGCTCTCACTTATTGTACCTTGGGGACAGATAAAGACCTAAAGTAGGTCCTCGTCTTGTAACCATCTCAAAATATTTTTTTTTTTTTGTTAACGAATATCACAGCAGGCAAGCACTTTAAAGTGGAACTCTCCCGATAAACATTTTTATCCCTAAAAGTCCATTTACACGTCAGAGCTTTCAATGACTGCAAATCTGCCCGCGATTTGAAAGCGCTGATGTGCGAATGACAAAATCGCAGGACTCTCATTTGAGATGCTATTCATTTGAATGACACCTCAAAATCATGGCACTGGTCAGCCACGATTGTCATACGATAAATTGCAATGCAATTGCGGGAAGAATGTCACCCAAAAAAAGTTCAGGAGCCACTTTTGGGCGACATGCTTCCCGTGATACGTGTTGCCACGAATGCAGCCCAATTTATCGTACAACTATAGCAGCAGACCCACGATTTGAGGGGTCATTCAAATGAACAGCATCTCAAATGCGAGTCATGCAATTTGTCATTCACACATCGGTGCTTTCAAATTGTGGGCAGATTTGTGGCAAATCTGCTTGCGATTCAAAGCGCTGAAGTGTGAATGCAGCCTTATGCATTAGTAAATAGATAGGAAAGTATATTAATGTTTTTAACTGGGGGGGGGGGGATTCAAAATGATTTCTCAATGGGGACATGTATGGATGGGAGAGTTTGCTTTGCATATTAAGAATTAAATAGTGTTTTTCGTTTGTGGTACTCAGATGCAGTGAAGATATACTTTAAAAAAGGAATGATGTTGATATCTGGATTCACTTTTGACATCCAAAAGGAATGTGGTTTGAATAGATGCCCCTAAAATGTTCCCCTTCCCTTTGCGGTTCTTTGTCTCAGGACGTGTTCACAGGTGAATCAGCCATCTCTTGCACAGCTGTTATGGGGTTGACTGCAGCAAGAGGGAAGAGAGGTATGTTGGACCTCATAACTAGGGTTAGAAAACACAAAACACAATACAATATTGCATGTATTTTTTAGTTAAAATAAATGTGGTATTTATCTAAAAAGTAGTCAATTCACTAAAAAACATGGTTTACCAAACACGTTAAATATTTAGGTTTTGCACTGTAATGTAAGGTTGGCAATTTATGTTGCTAAATCTTTAATAAAATTATTTTAGCCTAAATTTTGCGTTATATTTGGCATTTTGCG
This sequence comes from Lithobates clamitans, assembly GCA_037952925.1. Taxonomy (NCBI): domain Eukaryota; kingdom Metazoa; phylum Chordata; class Amphibia; order Anura; family Ranidae; genus Lithobates; species Lithobates clamitans. The sequence continues at coordinate 759,796 of JBBGZY010001321.1, read as the reverse complement.
TGCAATTTTTCTTTTTGCAGGCTAACGCTTCAACAGAAGGCACACAGCAATATTGTGAAGCTGTGAAAACATTCCAGGGTGCTTTCATTCATAGACAATAGTCTCCCTCTGATGAAATGTTACAATTTATTTTCATTCCTGAACTCAGGAGGTGAACATTTTCACACTGATACATTGTAAACATTTCTTAGCTGGAGCAGAGTTCTTTTAATTGTTATTTTGTACATTTCTAAAATACTGCCAGTAAACACGAGGTGATAAATAACACTTTTTTTTTTGTGAATTATCCAAAAGATTTAGCTCAAGTTTTTTTTGTTTTTTTTTGTGGAATTTATCTCACTATTTTAACAAATGTGTACCATTTACCTCACATTTGATATTTTATTTTGATGAATTGACTATTTTATAATGCAATATTTCTGAAAACTGAGTAACCACTAGTGAATTGACCCCAAAGTATTAAATGTATGGGGACAGATCAAAAATATATATATATATAATATGTGTATGTGTATATACACACACACACACTTTTTTCCCTCTCTTTTGTATAATTCTATGGTTTGTGTCATACATGTCTTTATTCCTAAATATTTAGTTACTTTTTTTTTTATTATTTATGTTAACCAATTCCATACCGGGCCTATTCTGCCACTCCTTTCCTACATGTAAAAATCATAATTTTTTTTTTGCTTTGAAAATTACTCAGAACCCCCAAACATTATAGAAGTTTTTTTTTGGATGGATCAGGGATGCAATGCCAGGCTTCTGCAGACAAGCCGTGCAGCTTTCAGCCTGGACCTCCATATGGGCTGTCAGTTACAAAGCTACAGGGCTTATGAATGAGTTTACAAGGGCGCTCATCAGCACCCTTGCAGTCCATTCAGAACTACAAGCCGTCATCCGTGGTGGCGGACAGTATTTCTCTATTGAGAATTTCTCTACGTGTAAAAGGGGCCTTCTTTAACTATATTTTTAGAATGCACTGAATAAAAACTATTTATAGGCATTACAAATGATTGCATAGCGATCTCTTTCTATACAGTTTTACATTTTAGTGCAGATATTAATACCAACATATGATTTAGTTTACTGAAGTCAGTCCAGTACAAGATTCTGACAGCTTACTATAGGTAATACACAAGCCATTTTTTTACAGAATTAAAACAGATCACAAAAATGAAATTTGCCAGATTTGACATTTTCTGCCATATCTAGGAACAAGCTCATAATTATATACCAAGGCAAACGCTAATTGTCTGACCAGTGCCAAAGAAACGGTCTTTGATTAGGTAAACAGATCTCCACTGCCCCACCTTCATGAGTGACATTTTACAACTTCTGCTTCCTCTACTATATGGTAATGCACAGGAATTATAAAATGATCTACTGAGCCCGACTTTAAAGCGGGCCCTCAATCATTTTTTCATCTTTCCATCTATTAAATCTTCTGTCCTTGTTGTTTTATTTTGGATACTAAAACATTTTTTTTTCTGCCAGTAAATACCTTTTACAGCCCACTTCCTCTTTCTTGTCTAGTCATTAGCCTAGGCTTATGACATCATGCACAGCTCTCTCACTCACTCCGAGTTTGCCAGGAAGGGAGGGGGGTGAGTCATAGGAGGGCCAATCAGAGCTGCCAGGCTGGAGGTGTGCCTCTGGGTGTCTGTGTAAATCCAGGAAGCGATCAGGCATCAGCTTCAGTAGCCCACAGTTAAAATGGTTGCAGCCAGACTCAGTGGTAAAGTGGTTGGAAGGAAGCTTCAGAATGGCAAAGATGTTTTTATTACAAATTATGTGAGCAGACTGCAGTTCTTGTTTAAGTGTCCACTGGTAGAATGTTTTGGCCAGAGGTCAATCTGCAGTAGTCTAGTCTGCAAATCTATGTACAGGCAACCATAAGCCTGTTTGTCTCCTATTTCTCCCAGTTCTGGCATGAAGGTAAGTGCCAGTAGCATAGGTTCCACGTGACATAGATTTAAAGTTTAAACAAGCCAAGGAACTCAGAGATGACCTTCATTATTGTTTAACAGGTGGTATATTTCACACTGTGAAATTACTCATTTACTGAGCATGATTAATACAGACAAAGGGTTTGGCTGGAATCAAAAAGTTATCTTGTATACATACCATATAATTGCCATATGCATGATCAAACATTTCCAGCACTTGAGCCCTGAAACAAAATGCAAAAAAATAACTCAGATGCACATTTCTTATCCATTACCTTGTATAATACATAATTATGCAACTGCATGCTTAAAGTAACTGTAAATAAAAACGTAAGTAGGATTCAAGAAGGGTTCAACTTTGTAAACCGTGTAAATTACAGAATTGATAAAAACCATCAACATTTTTACAATAACACCTCAAAAACTACTTTTTGACATGTGCAAAGTAAAAATAAATCCACATTAACGAATAATATCCCATGTGTCCAGGCTGCAGCATTATGTACAAATAGTCTTTCATTTGACCACATATAGTGCGGTCAGAGGCAATAATTCGACAGTTCCAGCTGGAGTACTCAGAGCACCATTGGTGGTTTGCAAGCCAGCGCCTCCATTCCATAAACATTTAGCATTCTTTTCAATTGATGCAACATGCTCTGATTGGAGGAAAAATTGTGACAGTCGTTAACCCATCCTCTAATCACTGAGTGCATTTTACCTGGTCAAAATACACAGTACCACTAGACGAGATACTTCGATCTACAGCTATTTGCTATGTAAAAGATGAACACCAGAAAGCAGCTAAAGGCGCAACATAACGTATATCTAAAGCCAATACAATGTCTGGATGCAGCAGAAAATGGTTAAAAACCCAACAACCGCACACTGACCTTTTGATTCTAATTGATCAATACACATTGTTGGAAATATTTATCTTATCTTCATCTTGTCCCTACCATTAATCAATCTACAATATTGTTCTGCAGCCAGCACTTCCTGTATCTAAAGTCAGTAACTGCACCACTGCTTATTCTGGTTAAATTGGACCTTGTAATAGGTAGTCTATGAGGTAGATTTATTAAAAGGTAAAATATACCGTACACTAGAAGTGCACTGCAAGTGCAGTTCCTCTAGATCTGAGGGGAAGCTCTGCTGATTTCTATCATTCAATCGTGTGCAAACAAAAATGAATTTTTTTTCCCCTGCATGTTCCCCTTAGAACTAGAGCAACTGAACTTGTAGGTACACTTGCAGTGCACAGACTATTTAACTTTAGTTAATCGAACCCTATGCCTTTTTTTGCATCAGGTCCCCCGCCACCATATTCAATTACTGCATTAAAGCAGAAAAAAAAAAAAAAAAAGAGAACATGTGGGGAGAGAAAAACCATTTAGAATATATATATATATATATATATATATATATATATATATATATATATATATATATATATATATATATATATATATACTCCTTTTCTTGCACCTGGCTTTCACACTGACATCACAATTCTTCCAGCAGACACCTGGGAATGCTGAGCATTCTAAGGCCGGGTTCACACTGGTGCGACACGACAGCCGCCCTACTTTGGATCAGACTTTGCCCTGCGGCTTGAAGCCGACATACGTCCGACTTTCAATGAACAGGGATCCGCCTTGGATCCCCGCCAACATCAGGCATTGTGTTTGGTATAAAAGAATCTTGAGGGGGAACGCCACGACAAATTTAAAATAAAAAACGGCGTTTGGGGAGACCCCCACGCTGTTTTTTCGGCATGGGGGTTCCCCTTAAAATCCATACCAGACCCAAGGGCCTGGTATGCTCTTGGAGGGGGAACCCATGCCTGTTTTTTTATTTATGCAAGACGATCTGACTTCAATGATAGTCAATGGGCTGAAGTAGGATCAAAGTCGGACCAAAGAAGTACAGGGAGCATTTTCAAAGTCGGACCAGTTAAGACGGCTCTCATAGGGAAACATTGATTTTCACACGTCATGTGACATGAGCGCCCAATGTCGGAGCGTTTGTCGTACCAGTGTGAACCCGGCCTATATGTCATATGCTAATATTCCAGCTTACTACCAGCTGAGTGTCTCCTTACAAAATGATCCCCCCTATCTGCCATACTGAAGGTCTGAAGAGCCTGCATTGCCTTTATAGACAGTCACTGAGCCACCACTATGTCAAAGTTTATCTATAGTCAAAATGTAAAATACATTCATTTTCACTTCGTATTTAAATTTTTTCTAGCCTACTCCTAATTATCTGAACAATCTTAAAGTTTGTAAATGTACTTTAAGATCTGCACGCATTTACTTCCTTTAAATTATGAGACACATATTCACTATGCCTTGTGACGATACACTGCGGTGTCACAGGAATTCAGAGCCTGCCTCCTGAACTACAGGAGGAGCTGAGAGGTGTACTTTCAGGAGGCGAAGTCAGCTGGAATCACTTGGAAGATGCCTGGGGTGTGTTTTTTAATGCACCTTAAGTACTTGCCGCCCGCCAGGGCTGTCATATGACGGCCAGGCGACGCGGCTCTCATTCTGGGAGGGTGTCATATGACGCCCTCGCCTTCCCGGCCCACCGTGTCACTGGGGACCCGATGCACATGCCCGGCGGCTGCGATGTCTGCCGGGCACCACCTATTGCCCAGTAACACAGCAGGACCGTGGATCTGTGTGTGTAAACACACAGATCCACGTCCTGTCAGAGGAGAGGAGACGATGGGTGTGTTCTCAGTACAGAGGAACACTGATCGGTCCCCTCCACTTGAGAGTTCCCGCCCCCTACAGTTAAAATCACTCCCTAGGAAACATAATTAACCCCTCGATCACCCCCTGGTGTTAACCCCTTCCCTGCCAGTCACATTTATACAGTAATCAATGCATTTTTATAGCACGGATCGCTGTATAAAAAATGTGAATGGTCCCAAAAATGTGTTAAAAGTGTCCGATATGTCCGCCGCAATATCGCACTTACGATAAAAAAAAAAATTAAAATAAATTTAAAAAAAAAAAAACAAAATTTGAAATTAAAGCAAAAAGTAAAACATATTGCTTTTTTTTTCAAAATTGTCGCTCTTTTTTGTTTATAGCGCAAAAAATAAAAACCGCAGAGGTGATCAAATACCACCAAACGAAAGCTCTATTTGTGGGGAAAAAAATGATAACGATTTCCTTTTGGGTACAGTGCTGTATGACCACGCAATTGAAATTCAAAGTGTGACAGCACTGAAAGCTGAAAAATGGCTTGGGTAGGAAGGGGGTGAAAGTGCCCTGTATTGAGGTGGTTAAACACATCAAAGCTATACGTACGTTGGTGCGCATTAGTATCAGCAAGTGTGAACTTAGCCTTATTCAAAACCCCAAAACGATGGGCAAACCCCTGTTGTATTAAACAGCAGGACATGCTTATCCTAGAACCTGCACTAGATTTGGGAGTCTGGTGATGGCAGCCCTATGCAGTAAATAGGAGCCATAACATATAACATTACAGTTGTCCTGACAAGTTCCCTTTAAAGCAGAACTAAACACCAGAATATACTCACCCCAACCTTCCAGCGATGCGACCTTCCCTTTGCCAGCTGCTGTCATCTTCTCCCTAGCTGATGGGGTTTCGGCCTCTTGATTGGTCAGCAGGGGGTGACATCACACCCTGAATGCGCACGGGAGTCAGTCATTCTGGCAACTGGAAATGCACGTTGAGCTGTGCATACGCAGCTCAGTGCACATTCGATACAGAAGTTAGACTTAGTTCCACTTTAAGATCTAGGATCAACCTATAACCATTAAAGGTTATAAAGAGAAGGGACTAAAGAAATGAAAAAATAAAAATACATAAAAGCTCTCAAACTGAATCAGTGCATAGCACAGTAAAACCTTTCTAGAATAGAAGGTATTTACAGGTCATATGACAATAAGTGGAGCCATGCCAATTTTTTCCTTTACACCCCAAACAGCCAAATGTACATCAGGAACCACAAACGTGTACAGTAGAAATGCTAGTATAGAACCATTGATTCCAAACTATATACACAGCAGAATACCAAATTATTATGTAGCCATAGAAACAAGCTATAACGTCAGAAATCCTCTTACTACTTCTATAGTTTATTATCAGTCTGTTCTGGCCAAAGCTGTTGCCATTTTTGCGGAAAACCTCCTGAAGCCTTATCCTCCTGAACTTTCACAAACATCATTGTGGGAATCTCATGCGCAATGAAAGATTTCACAGTTGTGCTGAGGAAACAGAACGACATAAAGACTGCACACTGCTATGCAGATAGACAGGACACTCAGTGTGCCATTAATGGTGCTTACAATGCACATGTGCGAGTGACGTCATGGACAGATGAAGACAGCAATATCTTCTAAATGGCATGTCTTGAAAAAGTTTTAAAGACACCAAATAGTAAGTTACTTTATACGGTTTGAACCAGAGCTATCCTCTAGAGATTACTACCACTTTCATGGTTTTCCTTGCTCAGCGCCCTCATAAAGCATCCGCACTGCTTCCGGTATGCGGGAGTCTGGCATTCCGCAACTGTGTGTGTGTGTGTGGGGGGGGGGTTGCTGCTTCTAATTTTGACTGTCCTATCAGCCTGGACCACAAACCTTCCTCACTGTACTCTATGTTTTCTGCTGCACCACTGGCATTGTTATATCTTCTTAGTCCTCTCCATAAAATGATCAGAAATTTGTGCTTAAAGTAGAACTATAGGCAACACTTTTTTTTTCATTTTGGATAGAATAAGGGAGGGTTATAACCCCTGTCAGTTTATTTTTTTACCATCCCTGTCCCAAAGCAGAGATTTCCCTTCACTTCCTGCCCCATAGCCAAACAGGAAGTGAGAGGAAATCTATGCAAATTAAGGGAATCCATTGCCTCCCCCCCCCCCCAGTCCCTCAGAACTAATGTCCCCACTCGAAAATTTCAGGGCGGGTCCTAGACAGCAAGGGGTGTGGCCTTGACAGGAAGGGGTGGGTCATATTTAAATTAGAGGGTGCACCAGTTTAGTCAGGCCTAGGGCAGCACAAAACCTAAATACACCACTGGTCACAAGCCCTACGCCATGGACATGCAATATGGAATAAACAGCTTCATAATAATAGCAGGCTATTTTTGCACTATGCGTCAACAGATCTAGATTGACCAATTAGACACAAGTTGGAAAGGAATGATTTGCATGGCTCCACCTTCTGTCATAAACTTTTCATTTTTTCGGGATAGGTGCTAGAATGAGACAAATACTAGCTAGCCATACACTAATAGAATTATTTCATTCAATTTACTTCCTACACAAACAATGTGGCTGGAAGACTCCACCGAGCTGTGCAATATGCATCTGGGTGCAATTAACTTTACACTACAAACACACATATACAGTGTGTTACCATGGAGGGTTTCAGTGTTAACAAAAACTCTAAGTGACTCTCACTAAAAAAAAAAAAAAAAAAAATGACCATTTCCTTCCCAATTCATACAATTTTTACCCCAGCACTGGCAGTGTACAACTTTCAAAGCTGCTGGTTCCTCCTCTCTCAGTGCACAGTTGAGCTACACGGGACAGTGCAGTCTCTAGTCAGTCAGCTAGCATGGTAAAGATGGGGCAGGAGAGGGGGAAGGGGCATGCAAGAGTGCTTTACCATCTTAGGCTATAGGGCTGTGTGTTTCTATTGATGAACACAATGTAGGGAAGACAGCTTAGTTCCTGCATGCAAGGCTGGCTACATAGGATGCTGCAAGGGAAAGGAGCTACCCTGAAACAGGAAAACTAAAACAGTGATCATGGCACCAGCTTCTACAATAACATAGGCAAGGACTAAAAGATAAAGAAGATGAATACTCAGTAAGTGATTAAATCATCTGAAAAAAGTGCCTAAAAACAGAGGGTTTAAAACCACTTTAGGAATAGTAAAGTGAAGGAAGCTTTGGGAATGTATTTCATAGCATATGGCTGATAGGCAGATGATGTGTCCAAAGTGGAGACAACACTTTTATGGCAGGAGAGAGAAATGTCTACCTTGGTGGCTCTAGCCAGACATTGTTTACCTCATCTGTGCAATGGAGTGGCCTGCTAACTATATGAGGCCTTCACACAATCATCTGGGATTTATCAGAAGGAAAATACAACTTCAATAAAAAAAAATAAAAAAAATCTTAAAGCGGAGTTCCACACAAAAATGGAACTTCCGCTTTTCGGAACCCTCCCCCCCTCCGGTGTCACATTTGGCACCTTTCAGGGGGGAGGGGGGTGCAGACACCAGTCTAAGACAGGTATTTGCACCCACTTCCGGCATAGATTCCCATGGGACTCTATGATTCTTCCTGTCCCTCCGCGCTGTCACACAGCTCCCAGGAGATAGTGGGGACCAGTTACGACGTGCAGCATGACTCGCGCATGCGCAGTAGGGAACCGGGAAGTGAAGCCGCAACGCTTCACTTCCTGATTCCCTCACCTAGGATGGCGGCAGCAGCTGCCGAGAACCGAGCGGGTTCTCGGCGTCGGCTGCCGACATCGCTGGACCCTGGGACAGATAAGTGGCCATTTATTAAAAGTCAGCAGCTGCAGTATTTGTAGCTGCTGGCTTTTAATATTTTTTTTTTTTTTTTTTTTTTTTCTTTTGGCGGTTTGGGTGGACTCCCTCTTTAAATATTTCTCTGACACATAAAATGGCTTGGAGTGGAATTTTTAAAAAAAACGAAAAAAAAAAAACATTACTTGAATGTCTGAAAATAAAGTGAATTACCGTATTTGATATTTTCGCATGAAGGCTATATCAGGAAAAAGAAGGGACTGAAGGGCATGGTGGGACAGTGACTGACATAACACAGAAATCCAAGCTATTTTTTTCTAAATAAATGTGTAACAAATGTATTGATGAGGTATATGTCACCGCTACCATTTCCTTACGATTTACACATTGCAGAGAGTACAGCTCACAATACACTTCCAGAGATGTCACCCTCATACACATGAGCTGTATGTCATGTATCTGCCTCTCCTCTCCCCTTGTCCATTCACAGACTGCCTTATATTTTCAATACTGGTACATTAGGCACCTCGCAGAGAAGCATCACTGATGAATGCCTCCTCTGATGTGCAGCAGATACAAGACTGTCATCAGTACAGGTCCCGGGATCACATGAATGGGGACAGGAAGACGTTTCACTTCACTGTTAACAGGTCTGAAGCAAGTGGGGAATATCCACTGAAGACAACCTCCACAGTGTCCTCCAGTCCTCCATGGGGCAGCCAGCCTGCTACAGATTGCCCCAGCCCCGATGCTGCATTTTCTCCACATACTGACCACTGGCAGTGAGGAATTTTCCCCCTCCTAGTGACTTGGGATGGAGGAGCATTTACCCCTCCTAGTGACCCAGGAACATTTTCTCCACATAGCAACACCAGAGCACTTACCACTGACTCTGAGGCATTTTCCTCTCCTAGTAACTAGAGGTCGACTGATATATCAGCCGATATTTGTCGTTTTTTCATTAATCGGCATCGCCTGACTGTGCTGATAAAAAAGGCCGATTATAACTTCAGCGCGACTTGCAAATGACTTCTGTAATAGAAGTCAATGAAAGTTGCCTGAAGTCTTCCGTGGAGCGACTTGTTCGTCCCCTCTGGGCAGTCTGCCAAGTCTGATAAAAAAAACCAAGAAGAGATACAATATTTCTACTTATCAATGAACTGAACTCAGTGTGTGGGAGTTCTCAGTTTAACCATTTAAAGACTAAATCTTCTCTGACACTTGTTGCTTACAAGTAAAAATCCTGTATTTTCTGCTAGAAAATCACTTAGAACCTCCAAAAATTATATATTTTTTTTTAGCAGAGACCCTAGGGAATAAAATAGCGGTTGTTGCAATATTTTATGTCACACTGTATTTGCGCAGCGGTCTTTCAAATGCTATTTTTTTGGAAAGAATACACTAATTAAAAAAAAAAAAAAAACAACTAAAAAACAGTAAAGTTAGACCATTTTTTTTTCGCCCAAAATTTTTATCTTAAATATTAAATACACAAAAACAGGTATAGTTTTTTTTGTTTTTTGTTTTTTATCTAAATTATACATACAGTGAACTGATTGGAGGTTTGTTTTGTTTAATAAATGTTTAAATGTAAGAAATTTTCTGTATCACTTATTAATTAAGGTTGCTTCCACACTGGAGCGGGCAGGCGTTGACGGTAAAATGCTGCTAGTTTTAGCGGCGCTTTACCGTCATTTTAGCGGCGCTATATGGATGCTAGCTGGGCACTTATAACCCAGCTAGCGGCCTATCAAATGCGCCTGTGAATCGCTGCTGCCGAATCGCTTTGCAGGTGCTTCGGCAGCGGTGCGCATTCATATCAATGGGCAGGAGTGGTGGAGGAGTGGTATACACCGCTCCAAAGACTTTAACATCCTGCCAGCGCATCGCCTCAGTGTGAAAGCACTCGGGCTTTCACACGGAGACTGCAGGGGAGCTGTTTTGCTGTCACTTTACAGGCGCTATTTTTAGCCCAAAAGCGCTTGAAAAATGCTCCAGTGTTAAAAAGGGTCTAACTTTTAGATTTTATGAGATGAAGGGGGAGAAAAAAAAAAAAAAAAAAAAAAAAAAAAAAAAAAAAAAAAAAAAAAAAAAAATCGGCCTAACATGTCGGCCCCCCCCAAAAAAATAAAATAAAAAATTGCAGCATATATCGGCCGCCACAATTTCTAAATATCAGCATCGGCCAGAGAAAAACCCAAATCGGTCAACCTCTACTAGTGACCACTGACACCCCAGCAAAGTATGATCTAATTTGTTACAGCAAAGGAAAAAATTCCTTCCAGATCCCCGAGAGGCAATCAGGTAGTCCCTGGATCAACTTTACCTACAAGACCCCTTTCACACTGGAGGCATTTTTCAGGCATTTTAGTGCTGAAAATAGTGCCTGAAAAACATCTCTCAATGCTCCCCAGTGTAAAAGGCAGAGTGCTTTTACACTGGGGCGCTGGCAGGACGTTAACAAAAATCCTGCAAGCAGCGTCTTTGGGGTGGTGGGAGGAGCGCTGCCGAAGCACCTGCAGCGGCGATACACGGGCGCTATTAACCCTTTCTTTGGCCACTAAAGAGTAGAGCTGCATGATTCTGGCTAAAATGAGAATCACAATTTTTTTGCTTAGAAGATAGATCATGACTCTGTCACGATTCTTGAGTCGTAACATCATCTTTCACATTAAAAAAAAAAAAATTTGGCTAGCTTTTACTGTTTCGTTTTTTTTGTAAATTCATTGAAGTGTATTTTTTTCCCAAAAAATTGCATTTGAAAGACCGCTGGGCAAATACAGTGTGACATAAAATAATGCAGCAATTGCCATTTTATTCCCTAGGGTCTCTGCTAAAATATATATAATATAATGTTTGGGGGTTCCAAGTAATTTTCTAGCAAAACATATTTTTTAACTTTAAGAAAGAAGTGTCAGAAAAAGATTTAGACTTTAAGTGGTTAAACTTCCTGCATTTACAAGTTGTTGAAAACTTGGCAGACTGCCAGGATTATTTATTTACACAGAAGTTTTCTCCCTTTGATCTAACAAGGAAGCTTAGTTAAAATGTATCAAGTTAAAGACTTGGCAGACTGCCTGGATGCTTTCTTTTGACAGCTGAGTGAACACACTCTCCAGTGTCTATATGAAAGAATTGTCAGGAGAGATCGTCAGAGGGGGTGAATCGAGATCACGATTTTTTTAACGATTAATTGTGCAGCTCTACTAGCGAGGGTTAAAAGCGCCCCACTAGCAGCCGAAAAGCACCGCTAAAACTATCGGTGCTTTATCACTAACACGGCAGGCAGCTCATTGTGAAAGGGCTCTAAATGTTAGTACCCAGTTATGTTATGTACATATAGCAATGAATCCAGGCCTTTCTTAAAGCAATCTACTGAGCTGGCTGGAACACAAAAGGGAGTCTATTCCACATTTTCACAGCTCTTACTGTGAAGAAACCTTTCCATATTTGGAGAAGAAATCTCTTTTCCTCCAGATGTAAAGAGTGCCCCCTTGCCCTCTGTGATGACCTTAAAGTGAATAACTCAGCAAAAATTCAGTATTCGTACATGTTGATCATATCCCCCTCTTAATATTCTCAAGAGTAAATAAATTCAGTTCCTTTAATCTTTCCTCATAGCCGAGCCCCTCCATGACTCTTATCAGTTTGGTTGCCCTTCTCTGCACTTTCTCCAGTTTCCCGATATCCTTTTTGAGAACTGATGCCCAAAACTGAACTGCATATTCCAGATGAGGTCTTACTAATGGTTTATACAGGGGAAAAAGGACATCTCTCTCTATGGAGTCCACACCTCTAATACAAGAAAGGACTTTGCTTGCTTTGGAAACAGCTTGGCATTGCATGCTATTAGTAAGCTTATTATCTACCAGAACCCCCAGATCCTTTACTACGGATTCCCCCAGTTCTACTCCCCCTAGTATGCAAAATGCATGCATGTTTTTAGCCCCAAAGTGCATAACTTTACATTTATAAACATTAAACCTCATTTGCCACATAGTTGCCCAATGTAACAGGGCACCGAGGTCAGCTTGTAAGTTGGAGACATCCTGTAAGGACGTTATTATACTGCATAGCTTGGTGTCATCTGCAAAGACAGAAATGGTACTTTTAATCCCAGACCCAATATCATTTATAAATATATTAAAAACGAAGGGTCCCAACCAGTGGCAGCCGCTCCATTAGGGGTGCCACCCTCTTATCCATCCGCCCAGCCCCTAATCTAATCAGTGTTTTTTTTAGTAGAGCCTAAGGCTCCAATTGCCTTCAAAAAAGGGTGGGCTTGGGGCACAGAGTACTGTGCCCTGAGCCCACCCAGTTGTGGGACATTAGCGAATTAATATTTGCTAATGTTTTCCTGTTTCTCCTCCCGGCCAATCAGGAAGTCTTCGGACTCCAGGCCAATCGGGTCTCAGGACCCACTTCCTGTTTGGCTGGGAGAAGCAATGGCCCGGCTCTTCCCCCGGGAAGCTGCAGCAGGTCGAGGGGCAGCTTCCATGAGCCCTACCTTGGATACAGCACCACCTAAGGTAAGGACATGTCTAGGCGGGGGGGGCAGTTTCCAGGAGCCCGCACCACCTCCGAACATGGTTCACCGTCCAATCGCCGCCTTCCCGTCCATCTCCCACTGGGGGAGGGGGTACGAGCAGGGGGGCATGTTTGTTGGCCGCCCCCCAAAAATATTGAGCACCAGCTGCCTCTGGTCCCAACACTGAACCTTCGGGTATACCACTGACAACCTTAGACCATTCAGAGATTAACCACTACTGTCTGAATTCGTTTTTTTAGGCAGTTTTCTATCCATTTACAAACTGATATTTCCAAGCCTGTAGACTTTACCTTACACATGAGCCGTGTGTGGGGAACTGTGTCAAACGTTTTTTGTTTTTTTTTAATCCAAGTATACAATTTTCCCCTCCTAGTGATTAGTGACACTGGGACAATTTTCTCCTCCTAGTGACACGGGGACAATTTTCTCCTCCTAGTGACACGGGGACAATTTTCTCCTCCTAGTGACACGGGGGGGGGCATTTTCTCCTCCTAGTGACACGGGGGGGGGCATTTTCTCCTCCTAGTGACACGGGGGGGGGCATTTTCTCCTCCTAGTGACACGGGGGGGGGGCATTTTCTCCTCCTAGTGACCCGGGGGGGGGGGGGGCATTTTCTCCTCCTAGTGACACGGGGGGGGGGCATTTTCTCCTCCTAGTGACACGGGGGGGGCATTTTCTCCTCCTAGTGACACGGGGGGGGGGGCATTTTCTCCTCCTAGTGACACGGGGGGGGGCATTTTCTCCTCCTAGTGACACGGGGGGGGGGCATTTTCTCCTCCTAGTGACACGGGGGGGGGCATTTTCTCCTCCTAGTGACACGGGGGGGGGGCATTTTCTCCTCCTAGTGACACGGGGGGGGCATTTTCTCCTCCTAGTGACACGGGGGGGGCATTTTCTCCTCCTAGTGACACGGGGGGGGCATTTTCTCCTCCTAGTGACACGGGGGGGGCATTTTCTCCTCCTAGTGACACGGGGGGGGGCATTTTCTCCTCCTAGTGACACGGGGGGGCATTTTCTCCTCCTAGTGACACGGGGGGGCATTTTCTCCTCCTAGTGACACGGGGGGGCATTTTCTCCTCCTAGTCACACGGGGGGCATTTTCTCCTCCTAGTCACACGGGGGGCATTTTCTCCTCCTAGTCACACGGGGGGTATTATCTCCTCCTAGTGACACAGGGGGGGGGGCATTTTCTCCTCCTAGTGACACGGGGGGGGGGCATTATCTCCTCCTAGTGATCACTGACAACAGGGTATCCCGCCCTGCCCCCATACAGACATTCCCTCTTGTAGTGACCCCAGAACATTTCTTCCTCATATTGATGTCAGAATAGTTCCCCTCCTTTTGATCCCAGGACATACTGATCACTGGAGGTATCTACCCTCCCACTGAGCCCCCACTATGCTCATCACAACCCCCCACTGAAAACACCACGTGTTTCCTCTATAAAACCAGAAGAAGGTTTCCAATCAGCTATCATACATGGGGATGTGAGTGTCCGCACACAGCTAGAAGGCCGTGTAATGTGAAGTACCCGGAAGCTTCTCAGGTAATGATGAAATTCACAACAGATCTGATCTCTTCCTCCAATAACAATCCCACCTCCTCCCCAGACTGACACACACCGGCATTACCCCCCATTCTCCCACCTGAGCTGTGACTTCTCCTCCTTGGTCATAGCAGCATGCCCCGTCCTCACCAACACCTGGCACATGAGGTAGAGGAGCAGATGTCTCCAAACGGTGCCCCATGCCCGGGGCTCTTCGGCTGAGGAGCTCATACTGGAGTCCAGGCTGCCCGTGTCTGCTAGGCCCGGGGTGAACACATTGTTCAGAGAGGAGATGCCCGAGTGTCTCCGAGGCCTCTATATCCAGGGCCTTGCCAGCCGAGTATCGTCCAACCTCAGGTGTCACTCTATACCACCAGCTGCCCGCTGCTTCCGCCTTTCAGCCGCTTTCATGACGTGCGGGGACGGGACGAGCGTGGTCCAATCAGCGAGCTCCGTCCTGCCCGGTGTCAGAGATGTGACGTGGAGCCGGAGATCCGGTGGGCGGGGACACAAGGAAGTCAGGATTCTTATTGGATCAGGAGTATGTTTATTCCTGGGCAGTGTGTGGGCGGTCCTAGGATGGATGTGGAGGGGATCAGAGGGCAGTCTACATGAAGCTATAGATTACAGTGTGACTGTATATAGTGACACCTGGGCCTCATGGCTGACATCTAGTGTAGGATCTGTTGTTTTCAGGAGAGGACACCAATACTCTCTCTGGTGTGATGGGGATCTATGAAGGGTTCCCCTGCTGTGTAATCGGAGGACCTACCTAATCCATAGCTCCCAACTGTCCCTGATTTCGAGGGACTGTCCCTGATTTGGAGCAATATCCCTCTGTCCCTCTTTTCTCCACATTTGTCCCTCATTTTGGTCAGATCCATATAGTTGTATATTAAATGCACTTTTTATTTTTCAAAAAGTGTTTCCCAGTGCTAAAACTTTCATTCAAAAGCTAATTTGCTGCATTTGTAAATTTCAAAAGCCAATATAAAGGGATAGTAGTGGTAAAAAAAAAAAAAAACTTTTTGGTTTAAATAATCTTTTTTTTTTAGGTTAATTCTCCTTTAAGGGGGCATGGCAAGGGGTGTGTCCTATGCCTACATGCTTTTGCTAGTAGGTGTCCCTCATTCCCATCTCAAAAAGTTGGGAAGTATGCTAATTTATCCAATCACTTTGTAGGTAACGGTGCAGGCTCTTGTACTACATAGTCATTGGAGATTGTACAATCAGATTGTAATGTGTGTAGTGAGCTTGAGGGCTGGTTCACCCTATGAGGGGACTTGTTTTTTGCATGTTCCCCAGTACTGAGAGCCGCAATTTAGCCATTTGATTTCATTGAACTTCCCTGTGCCCAAGAAACGCGTAAACAGAGTGCAGGCATGATTTGGTATTGTAGTACCATGCATTTTGGTGGGCTCATATGCACGCACATTGCCTGGAAGCATTTGGTTGACATTAAGAATAAATGGAACACAGTAGGCAGCGATTTTCCTGCAGTGTGGGAAAATGTGATTGCACGCGTGTTGCTGGACCACACCTGGTGTGAACAAGTCCTAAAAGCAAAACCAAACTCAACAATTTAAAGCAGAGTTCCGCCTAAAAAAAAAAAAAAAATTAAAATCAGCAGCTACAAATACTGCAGCTGCTGACTTTTAACCACTTGCCGACCAGGCCATAGCCGAAAGACGGCTACAGTGCGGTCGGCTTATTCTGGGTGCACGTCCGCGGGACGTCCTTCCAGAATGTTGCTCCCGGGCGCCCCCTGGGGCGCACACCCGGGAACATCTCAGGACCCGGCGCATCACGGATCACAGTAAATAGCCGCTGATCGCGGCCGTTTACCACGTGATCGTTCAGTCAAAAGACGGAGCAATCACTTGTAAACAAACCGGCATCACGTCATGACACCGGTTCCTCCCCTCTCTGTACCGATGGGTACAGTGCCAGGGGAGAGGGGGAGAGATTGCAGCAGCGCTGTGGGCTGGATGTTTAGTGCCCACAGCGCTGCTCATTGTCAATAATCTGCAACACTGTGCAATACTCTGCAACACTGTGCAATACTCTGCAACACTGTGCAATACTCTGCAACACTGTGCAATACTCTGCCAATACTCTGCAACACTGTGCAATACTCTGCATCACTGTGTAATACTCTGCCAATACTCTGCAATACTCTGCATCACTGTGCAATACTCTGCCAATACTCTGCAATACTCTGCATCACTGTGCAATACTCTGCCAATACATTGCAATACTCTGCCAATACACTGCAATACTCTGCAAAACTCTGCCAATACTCGCCAATACTCTGCAATAAATTTTAACAGAAACAAAGATTTTTTTTAATCGAATTTTCAGTCTTTTTTGATTTACAGCGCAAAAAATAAAACAACCAGCGGTGATTAAATACCCCAAAAGAAAGCTCTATTTGTGTGGAAAAAAAGGACAAAAACTTCATATGGGTACAGTGTTACATGACTGAGTAATTGTCATTCAAAGTGTGAGAGCACCGAAAGCTGAAAATTGGTCTGGTTAGGAAGGGGGTTTAAGTGCCCAGTGGTTAAAATAAGGACACTAACCTGTCCAGGGGGTCCGCAATGTCCTCACCCGAAGCCGACCCGTCTCTCGGCTCCGGGTGGAGGCGCCCGCATCTTAAAGCGGAGTTCCACCCAAAAATGTAACTTCCGCTGATTGGATTCCCTCCCCCCCTCCGGTGTCACATTTGGCACCTTTCAGGGGGAGGAGGGAATCTGGACAGCAGAAGTTCCATTTTTGAGTGGAACTCCGCTTTAAAGTGGAAAAATCCCCCCCCCCATCTATTCTAGCCAAGCAACTGACATTCAAGCCTCTGTTTGACCTACTGTTTTCATGGTGTTGCACATGTGATCAGACAAGACACCAGCCTTTTGGTGGTTTCACTGTTTTGTTGAGAGCATAGGTAAATGTGACAGTAATCATTCACGACATGCCCTGAATGTAATTGTTTTGGGAAACAATTAAAGTGGAAGTAAACCCTCCTATCGTTTTCAGCCAAGGAAGCTACCATCTTGGCCTCTGTTTGATCTTCAACTGTCATGATGCTGCACATGTGATCAGTTATGACCATTGAATGGTTTGACAGTTTGGTTGAGATCACAACCAATGTGACAGATATATTCCTGACATGCGGGAAATGCTAACTGTTGAAACGATTAAAATCAATTGGTTTACTTCCGCTTTAAATCAGAAAGGGTGTAGTCCATTTGTAACTGTTTCCCAAAACAGTTAAAAGCAGAACTAAACCAATTGATTTAAATACTTTAAAAAAACAGTTACATTCCTGGAATGCCAGGATTGCTAACTGTCACATTTGTGTCCTCAGCCAAACTGTCAAACCATCAAATGGCTGGTGTCATAACTGATCATGTGCAGCACCATGGCAGTTGCAGATTTAAAGTGGAGTTCCACCCACTTTTACAACTCTTCAGCATCCCTCACTAAACTGTGCACTGTAAACAAATTGGATATTTTTTTATTTTTTTTCTCAGC
Source organism: Lithobates clamitans (assembly GCA_037952925.1). Lineage (NCBI taxonomy): Eukaryota > Metazoa > Chordata > Amphibia > Anura > Ranidae > Lithobates > Lithobates clamitans. The sequence goes on along the minus strand of JBBGZY010001321.1, from coordinate 741,675 downwards.
ACTTACTGTATATCTGCTGTGTTCATTTTTCACTTCCTCCTCCATGGCCGCGGCCCATCGCATCATTTCCTGTTTGCAATGCCTTCTGGGAAGGGGCGGCAACTTCCTCTAAAAACTGCCGTTGCTATGGAAACCTGACCTGAAACCTATTTCACTGCTTGTGCTGCACTGAGCATGTGCGAGATCTGCACGGATGAGATCCAGGAAGAAATACAGTCTGGCATCAGATGCCCACACTTAAGATGGCCACGGCCTGCTGTAAGTTTATAAAATAACAAACTACTGCTATAAACGAACAAAACAGACCTCAGTTTACAGACTAACTTTACTAGAATACATTAAGCTTGTGTATTATAGGGGTATTTTTATTTAAAAAGTATAATTTCGGCCGGAACACCACTTTAACAGAGGCTAATGCTGGCCATACACTAAACAAAAAATTGGCTAAAATTCGGTCATTTGGCCAGTTCGTTTGTTTCTTCGACCAGGTAATAGGCACAAAATCAGTAATCATTGGGACGTTTTTGAGCCAAAAAAATGAAGGACAAGTTTGGAAATTTTCTGCCGAACGAATGATAAATTGAAAGGTTAATGTGTTTCCCGTCCAAACTGTTTGCACTAGGTATATTTAAAAAAACAAACAAAAAATGCATTCATTTATGTCCACAGAACGATTTATCGGCTATTACATGATGGCACTATCGTTTGCTCTCACGGCCGAATGTTCGTTTTTCGAAAGTGGGTTCGCCCGATTTTTCTAATAGTGTATGGTCAGCATAAGATGGCAGCTTCCTTGGCTAAAAAGGATAGGAGGGTTTAGGTTCACTTTAAAGGGTTAGTTTACAAACTGGGCAGCTTTGACTTAAAACTGAACTTTAGTTTACCTATAAAAACTTGATGAAAAATAATGTTCTTTCACAAGGAACATATATTCCACATAATAATTATGCTACCAACATTAATGTGTGCTGTGAATTGGTTGCCTCCAGCATTGCTCCTGTTTCTTGTTGCTGAAGCCCAGAGCCCCTGAACAGAACTAAATCATAAAATGGAAGTAAACCTAAGGATTTAGCAGTTTAAAGAAAGTTACATTCCTGGAATGCCGGGATTGCTAACTGTTACATTTGCTTGTGTCCTGGCTGAGAAGGATAGGAGGGTTTAATTCGACTTTAAAACTGTCGGCAGATCGGCCACTACAAATTCAGCAATGCCTAAAGATAGAGAGCAACTGTGCATGTGCAGAGCAGGGTGAGACAGTATATTACTGGATTTTAAACAGTATAGACACTATTTTTAACCACTTACCCACTGGGGACTTAAAGTGGAGTTCCACCCCCAAACAAAAAAAATTAGTAATGTGCTTAAAAAAAATTAAAAAAAGAATTTGGAGAAATTTTTTTTTTTACTCACCTCTAAATGCTTGTTGCTAGGGGGTCCCTCGTAGTCTGCCCCCTTTGGTGCCTGGGCTCCTGACGTCACTTCCCTCAGCGCAGAAAGGGAAATCGCCTCTCCCCCCTCCCTCTTGTCAATCATCTGGGACACGTGACTGGTCCCAGATGATTGCGCAGCCAGTGATGGCATGCGGCGCAGCTTGCGCATGCGCAGTGGGTGCCCGACTGTGAAGGCACAGCCGGGCACCCACAGTTAAAATGCCGGCGCCACTGAGCGGAGGGGGGGACGAGCGGGGCTTTGATCCCCCGCATCACTGGACCCTGGGACAGGTAAGTGTCCGATTATTAAAAGTCAGCAGCTGCAGTATTTGTAGCTGCTGACTTTTAATTTTTTTTTTTAATGGGAACCCCGCTTTAAACCCCCTTCCTAACCAGAACAATTTTCAGCTTTCAGTGCTCTCATATTTTGAATGACAATTACTCAGTCATACAACACTGTACCCATATGAAATTTTTGTCCTTTTTTCCCATAAATAGAGCTTTCTTTTGGTGGTATTTAATCACCTCTGGGTTTTTTATTTTTTGCGCTATAAAAGAAAAAAGACTGAAAATTCTGTAAAAAATGCATTTTTCTTTGTTTCTGTTATAAAATTTTGCAAATTAGTAATTTTTCTTCATAAATTTTGGCCAAAATGTATACTGCTACATATCTTTGATAAAAATAACCCAAATCGGTGGATATTATTTGATCTTTGTGAAAGTTATACAGTCCACAAGCTATGGTGCCAATCTCTGAAAATTTATCACACCTGAAGTACTGACGGGCTATCTCATTTCTTGAGACCCTAACATGCCAGGAAAGTACAAATAACCCCCAAATGACCTCTTTTTGGAAAGTAGACATTCCAAGGTATTTAGTAAGAGGCATGGTGAGTTTTTTGAAGTTGTCATTTTTCCACAAAATTGTCATATTATCTCGTTTCTGATTTTCAGCTCGCTCTTCACAGGCCTTTCTGTTCTTCTGTGCGTTCTGTTAGTTCGTTCTGAACAGCTGACCGTTTTGAAGCCATGTTGCGGGTACGTGCTCGTAGTAGAGTTCGTGCTATGCAGGGGCTTGATGTTGGGGTTCTTGCTTTGACCCAAGCCCAGTCCATGAACAGGGTGGGGAGGAGTTCATGGACCAAGAATTGGTTGCTCCAGCGCGATCAATTCTCTCATATGCCTTTGCTGCGGGAGATCCAGGAGAATAACCCTGATGATTTCAGGAACTTTCTCCGGATGAGGGACCCCCTTTTTCACCATCTGTTGGCTTTGCTGTCCCCTTTTATTATGAAGCAGGAAACCTGCATGTGGCAAGCCTTCACTCCGGAGCAGAGGCTAGTCGCCACGTTGCGGTTTTTGGCGATGGGGAGAAGTCTACAGGACCTCAAGTTCTCTACAGGCATCTTCCCCCAGGCTCTGGGGATCATTGTTCCAGAGACCTGTTCTGCCATCATACAGGTTCTACAGAAGGACTATATTAGAGTAAGTTTTCTCCTTTAACATCACATTCTATGTATTTAAAGTTTGCTAATGTATTGTATTTCTTTCATCATTCCCTAATTATTATGATTGTAATATGCCATGAATGTCCTCTTTGTCCTCATGCATGCTGTAAGCTTTTAATGCTCCTTTGTTGTCCTTCATGTATATTTGCCTTCACTAACCTCCCTAGCATGCTATCCTGGGCCCATATACACCTAGCCTAGTCACTTAACAATGCATTTTGTCAGCTCCATTGTAGTGCTTTACCCTAAACACCCCCTAAAATGTGTCTAAATGTTATTGTTGTCCTTAAATTCAGGCAGAGTGCCAGAGGCTTTTTTTTGGGGTCCAAAACTCATTTTTAACCCCCCCTAAAATTTTTCCAATGGGCCATCAGAGGGGGTGAGGAATCTGATAAGTGGACCTTATATTTATGTCTTTAAATACTCCTTAAAATAAATGTTATACTGATGTTGGCCAAGAATGTTTCTGTCTAATCTGCTTGCAATGTTATGTGCAAAAGTACTAATAATTTTCTTTCTTTTTTGACTCCACAGTTTCCTTCAACGCCACAGGAATGGCAGATTGTGGCTTCCTAATTTGCTCATCGTTGGGACTTTCCCAACTGCGGAGGGGCAATCGATGGGAAGCACGTCCACATCGTCCCACCACCCCACTTGGGGTCATACTATTTTAACTATAAGGGGATTCATAGTATTGTGTTGATGGCGGTGGTGTCTGCGACATACGAGTTTCTCTATGTGGACATGGGGAAGAATGGCCGGATGTCGGATGGTGAAGTCTTTGCCCAGACCGAGTTCTACCAACGTCTCCAGAGTGGTGGCTTGGGATTGCCACCTGCGGAAGAGAACGTGGAAGGACTCCCATTTGTTTTTATCATTGATGAAGCATTTGGTCTGGGTGATCACCTGATGAGGCCATTCCCCCAAAGGACCCTCACCCGGAGAAGAGGGTTTTTAATTACCGGCTGGCCAGAGCCAGAAGAGTCGTGGAGAATGCCTTTGGGATAATGACCAGCCATTTCCGCCTATTTCTTACGGCAATAAATATGGCGGAGTACAAACTTAACCACATAGTTCTAGAATGCTGCATACTTCACAACTTTTTAAAGAGAAATGCTCCGAATTATGTTGCCTTTGTTGGGCCTGAGACCGAACTTCCAGAAACTACAATGACGGCCCTGGAAGCTGGCCATCCTGGCTTGCCCCTCCAAAGCGCCCGTGAAGTGCGTCAAAAATATGTTGATTATTTTACGGGTAGGGGGGCCTTTGCTATGCCAGCATATTTGTAAATATTTTAGATATTTAAAAAAAAAATTGTTCTGATCAAATCTTGATTTTGATTTACTGCTTGTGTTTCTTTTAGCTGTCTCCTAGGTTCTCTTAGTGCACTTGTAGTGCCAAGTGTTTTTTCCATTATTAAATAACACCCATTGTCCCTGTAAACACCAACTTAATACAAAAACTGGTAATGAGCATTGAAAGAAGAAGCCACACATTGTTGAGTATAAAACCTTTTACTCCGTGCACATTCACATGTGAGTTGTAAAACTTTTTTTTATTTTTTAAATCTTGTTTTTTTTAAGTTTTACCTTGAAAATATTTTTTAAGTACATAAACAGGCATGTTTCAAAACATAACATACACAACTGAGGAACTTACAAAGTTCAACATTGAAAAACTGAAGGCAATATCAGACATTATAGTGTCAAGAATGTGTTGATCTTGCCTTCATCAGATGGGGTGATGTCACTCCTGTAAAAGCCAAATTTTGAAGATGCACACAAATTGGGAGTCAAACTGGGGAATTCCCTCCTGATCCCATGCCTAATGTCAACATGTGCTATCTCCCATCATGGGGGATCAATGGACGTGTTTTGGGGGTGCAACCACTTCCTCTCACCTATTTTGAGTTACGAGGAAGGGGGTGCATCCACAAAATGCATACATTTATATCCCCTGATGGCAGATAGCACATGTTGACACACTGTGTGCATCTTCAAAATTTGGCTTTTAAAATGCTTTAAACCTTTTGAAAAAATTGGTCCCCAAAAATAAAAAATGGTGTCATTATTGTGGCACTACACATCCAGCCCACAGCGCTGCTGCATCCGATCTCTCCCCTCTCCGTTCACACTGGACAGAGAGGGGAGAGAGGAACCGGATATCACGCTGGTTTGGATGGCTGGGTATGGATGGCGGGATGGCCGAGTATGGATGGCGGGATGGCCAAGTATGGATGGCGAGATGGCCGAGTATGTATGGCAGGATGGCCGAGTTTGGATGGCGGGATGGTTGAGTATGGATGGCGGGATGGATGAGTATGGATGGCGGGATGGATGAGTATGGATGGCGTGATGGATGAGTATTGATGGCTGAGTAATAGAGGGATGGCCGAGTATGGATGGCGGGATGGATGAGCATGGATGGATGAGTATTGATGACTGAGTAATAGAGGGATGGCTAAGTATGGATGGCGGGATGGCCGAGTATGGATTGCGGGATGGCCGAGTATGGATTGCGGGATGGCCGAGTATGGATGGCGGGATGGCCGAGTATGGATGGAGGGATGGCTGAGTATGGATGGAGGGATGACTGAGAATGGATGGCGGGATGGCTGAGCATGGATGGATGAGTATCGATGGCTGAGTAATAGAGGGGTGGCTGAGCATGGATGGGTGAGTATTGATGGCTGAGTAATAGAGGGGTGGCTGAGCATGGATGGATGAGTATTGATGGCTGAGTAATAGAGGGATGGCTGGGCATAGATGGCTGGGATGAGTGCTGCAATTGTAACAGAGCAGTGCTGTGGGCACTACACATCCAGCCCACAGCGCTTCTGCATCCGATCTCTCCCCTCTCCACTCACACTGGATGGAGAGGGGAGAGAGGAACCAGATATCACGCTGGTTTGTTTACATGTGATCCTGCCGTCATTTGATGGTGCGATCACGTGGTAAACAGCCGCTGTCAGCGGCCATTTACCATGATCCGTGATGCGCTGAGTCCTCTGGACCCGGCGGTCACTGATGCTCCCGAGTGCGCACCCCAGGGGAAGCGCGATTCTGGGAGGACATCATAGTACACCCTCCCAGAGTTATCGAACCGCCCTGTAGCCGTCAGCCGTCAAGTGTTTAATGTTTTACATAGCTATACCTGCAAAATGAGCCAGCCTGAAGTGATCTAGCAGGACTTAATTTTCTGATTAAAGTTCCACTTTAAGTTGAATAATGCTCTTGCTATAGATGTAGGCCATTTACAGTATCTCACAAAAGTGAGTACACCCCTCACATTTTTGTAAATATTTTATTATATCTTTTCATGTGACAGTCACAACACTGAAAAAATTACACTTTGATACAATGTAAAGTAGTGAGTGCTTGTATAACAGTGTAAATTTGCTGTCCCCTCAAAATAACTCAACACACAGCCATTAATGTCTAAACCGCTGGCAACAAAAGTGAGTACACCCCTAAGTGAAAATGTCAAAATTGGGCCCAAAGTGTCTATGTTATGTGTGGCCACCATTATTTTCCAGCACTGCCTTAACCCTCTTGGGCATGGAGTTCACCAGAGCTTCACAGGTTGCTACTGGAGTCCTCTTCTACTCCTCCTTGACGACATCACAGAGCTGGTGGATGTTAGAGACCTTGCACTCCACCATCTTCCGTTTGAGGATGCCCCACAGATGCTCAATAGAATTTAGGTCTGGAGACTTGCTTGGCCAGTCCATCTTTACCCTCAGCTTCTTTAGCAAGGCAGTCATCATCTTGGAGGTGTGTTTGGGGCCTTTACCATGTTGGAATACTGCCCTGCAGCCCAGTCCCTGAGGGGAGGGGCTCATGCTCTGCTTCAGTATGTCACAGTACATGTTGGCATTCATGGTTCCCTCAATGAACTGTAGCTCCCCAGTGCTGGCAGCACTCATGCAGCCCCAGACCATGACACTCCCATCACCATGCTTCACTGTAGGCAAGACACACTTGTCATTGTACTCCTCACCTGGTTGCCGCCACACACGCTTGACACCATCTGAACCAAATCAGTTTATCTTGGTTTTATCAGACCACAGGACATGGTTCCAGTAATCCATGTCCTTAGTCTGCTTGTCTTCAGCAAACTGTTTGCGGGCTTTCTTGTGCATCATCTTTAGAAGAGGCTTCCTTCTGGGATGACAGCCATGCAGACTAATTTGATGCAGTGTGTGGCATATGGTCTGAGCACTGACAGGCTGACCCCCCACCCCTCCAACCTCTGCAGCAATGCTGGCAGCACTCATACGTCTATTTCCCAAAGGCAACCTCTAGATATGACGCTGAGCACGTGCACTCAACTACTTTGGTCAACCATAGTGAGGCCTGTTATGAGCTGACCCTGTCCTGTTATACTGCTGTATGGTCTTGGCCACCGTGCTGCAGCTCAGTTTCAGGGTCTTGGCAATCTTCTTATAGTCTAGGCCAGTGATGGCGAACCTTGGCACTGCAGATGTTTTGGAACTACATTTCCCATGATGCTCATGCACTCTGCAGTGTAGCTGAGCATCGTGGGAAATGTAGTTCTAAAACTCCTGGGGTGCCAAGGTTCGCCATAACTGGCCTAGGCCATCTTTATGTAGAGCAACAATAATTTTTTTTTTAGATACTCAGAGAGTTCCAGTGACCAGTATGAGAGAGTGAAAGCAATTAACACCAAATTTAACACACCTGCTCCCTATGCACACGTGAGACCTTGTAACACTAACGAGTCACATGACACCTAGGAGGGAAAATGGCTAATTGGGCCCAATTGGGACATTTTCACTTAGGGGCGTACTCACTTTTGTTGCCAGGGGTTTCGACATTAATGGCTGTGTGTTGAAATTTTTTGAGGGGACAGCAAATTTACACTGTTATAAAACCTGTACACTCACTACTTTATGTTGTAGCAAAGTGTAATTTCTTCAGTGTTGTCACATGAAAAGATATAATAAAATATTTACAAAAATGTGAGGGGTGTACTCAGTTTTGTGAGATACTGTAAATGGCCTACATCTATAGCAAGAACATTATTCAACTTGAAGTGGAACTTTAATCAGAAAATTAAGTCCTGCTAGATCACTTCAGGCTGGCCCCTTTTGCAGGCATAGCTATGTAAAACATTAAAAATAGTGTCTATACTGTTTAAAATCCAGTAATATACTGTCTCACCCTGCTCTGCACATGCACAGTTGCTCTCTATCTTTAGGCACTGCTGAATCTGTAGAGGCCGATCTGCTGACAGGTTTAAAGTGGAATTAAACCCACCTATCCTTCTCAGCCATTGAATCTGCCATCTAATGCCCCGTACACACAGTCGGACTTTGTTTGGACATTCCGACAACAAAATCCATGGATTTCTTCCGACGGATGTTGGCTCAAACTTGTCTTGCATACACACGGTCACACAAAGTTGTCGGAAAATCCGATCGTTCTGAACGCGGTGACGTAAAACACGTACATCGGGACTATAAACGGGGCAGTGGCCAATAGCTTTCATCTCTTTATTTATTCTGAGCATGCGTGGCACTTTGTCCGTCGGATTTGTGTACACACGATCGGAATTTTCGACAAAGGATTTTGTTGTCGGAAAATTTTATATCCTGCTCTCAAACTTTGTGTGTCGGAAAATCCGATGGAAAATGTGTGATGGAGCCTACACATGGTCGGAATTTCCAACAACAAGGTCCTATCACACATTTTCCGTCTGAAAATCCGACCGTGTGTACGGGGCATTAGTCTTGTGTATTTTATTATGTATTTTATTGGGATTGTATGTGATAGACCAACACAAAGTGGAACATAATTGTGAAGTGGAAGGAAAATGATAAATGCCTTTAAATTTTTTTTACAAATAAATATCTGAAAAGTGTGGCATGCATTTGTATTCAGCCCCCTTTACTCTGATACCCCTAACTAAAATCTAGTGGAACCAATTGCCTTCAGAAGTCACTTAATTAGTAAAGAGAGTCCACTTGTGTGTAATTTTATCTCAGTATTAATACAGCTGTTTTGTGAAGCGCTCAGAGGTTTTTTAGAGAACCTTAGTGAACAAACAGCATCACGAAGGCTAAGGAACACACTAGACAGGTCAGGAATAAAATGGTGGAGAAGTTTAAAGCAGGGTTAGGTTATAAAAAAAATATCTCAGGCTTTGAACATCTCATGAAGCACTGTTCAATCCATCATCTGAAAATGGAAAGAGTATGACACAACTGCAAACCTACCAAGACATGGCTGTCCACCTAAACTGACAGGCCGGACAAGGAGAGCAATTATCAGAGAAGCAGCCAAGAGGCCCATGGTAACTCTGGAGGAGCTGCATAGATCCACAGCTCAGACGGGAGAATCTGTCCACATGACCACTATTAGTCGTGCACTCCACAAATCTGGTCTTTATGGAAGAGTGGCAAGAAAGACATTTTTGAAAGAAAGCCATAAGAAGTCCTGTTTGCCGGTTTGCGAGAAGCCATGTGGGGACACAGCAAACATGTGGAAGAAGGTTCTCTGGTCAGATGAACTTTTTGGCCTAAAAGCGAAACGTTATATGTGGCAGAAAACAAATACTGCACATCACTCTGAACATACCATCCCCATCATGAAACCTGGTGGTGGCAGCATCATGTTGTGGGGATGCTTTTCTTCAGCTGGGACAGGGAAGCTGGCCAGAGTTAATGGGAAAATGGATGAAGCAAAATACAGGGCAATCTTAGAAAAAAACCTGTTAGAGTCTGCAAAAGACTTGAGACTGGGGCGGAGGTTCACCTTACAGCAGGACAACGATGATAAACATGCAGCCAGAGCTACAATGGAATGGGTTGGAACAAAGCATATTCATGTGTTAGAATGGCCCAGTCAAAGTTCAGACCTAAATCCAATTGAAAATATGTGACAAGGCTTGGTTTATCATTTACAGGTGGCTTGGGGGTTCTGTTGAAGGTGTTATAGGGGGTGCCTTTTAACTAGGGTAGGGAGGGGTTTTCATACTGCTGTACCTGCCCATGCTCTCCCCAGTTTTGGGAGATAGCAATATGTTTACATAGGTTATCTGTTCTTATTAATGTAGGGGAGTTTAGACCAATAGGGGATTTTTTGACATTTCCTTTTTTTGGCCTGTACACAGGTTATTAGCGGGATGTTTGGTTTGCTGTTACTTTTTTGTTTCTTGCTCTTTTAAGCAATACATTTAATTGTAGTTAACTCTTTAGGGTGTGTAAATATCTCTCTATCTCTTTTTATTTTTATTTTTTTATTTAGAGTTATCATTGATTACACCCCCCGATATACAGTTGGTGAGTACTACCAGCTAATTGATATAGGCGGGATTCCCATTTTTCTCTATTTTTGCGTGACAATACATCAGTATATAGCTATATGCACGTTTCGTGGATAAATTCCACTCATCAGGAGCAAATGCAATCTAGGAATGTCTGCAATAAAATATAAATACCAAATATTATAGTAAACTAAAGTAACAGGAAGAGGGGGAACCACAACTTAATCCCAGCACTCTTACCTATAAGTATGGATGGGCGTTATGTTCGGGTCGAACATGAGTTCGACTCGAACATTGGCTGTTTCCTCGTTCGCCGAACAGCGAACAATTTGGGGTGTTCGCGGCAAATTCGAAAGTCGCGGAACACCCTTTAAAAGTCTATGGGAGAAATCAAAAGTGCTAATTTTAAAGGCTTATATGCATGGTATTGTCATAAAAAGTGTTTGGGGACCTGGGTCCTGCCCCAGGGGACATGTATCAATGCAAAAAAAAATTTTGAAAACCGTTTATCATTTTCCTTCCACTTAACAATGATGTACCACTTTGTGTTAGTCTATCACAGTGGTTCTCAACTCCTGTCCTCAGGACCCACTCAGGGCTGTCTTTAAGGCAGGGCAAAAGGGGCAGCTGCACTGGGCCCTGTCATTGTTGTGGGGCCCAAAGCAGCTACCTCATACTTGCCAACTATCCTGGTTTAAATTCCCTTGTCCCTTGAAGTTTTAGTCTTGTGCTGTGTCCCAGTATCTCAGTGTGAAGTGCTGCTACTAATGCTGCCCAGCTCTGCCCTATTGTGTATGGGTGAGTCACCTGCAGACCTTGTGTTTACATGTAAATAACTGGCATTCATATGTAAATAGCGGTGGTCGGCAGCATTGATATGTGAATAAAGGCGGCATTCATATGTATATCATGCCCCCCTGAGGACATATCCACCATCACCTATACTGAATGCTGCTCACTGGGGAGGTAAAGGGGCATGCTTTAAAGTCCTGCCTGCAACTGTGGTCATTAAGACTAACATCAGCCTGTTCTGCAAAGGTAAGCAAATTGGTGGGAGGAGGGGATGTGTGCAGAGGTAGGTAGAGAAGGAATTACAGTTTGGGGTCTGACGAAGTTCTGGTATCACAGAAACGAAACATGTAAACTCTCACGCTGGGATGGCACCCCTGATTTATACCTACCCCAGCCTACACTCTGCTTTATCAGGGATATCACTTTGAAAGCAGATGATGCACTATCTGAAACAATCAACTTGAATGTTCCATTTTAAAGATCATTTTTGGAGATCTATCCTGTGTACCAGACTCCCTGGGCATTGACACAATTGTCCGTTGGACTATCATCAGCTTGCCTTGACAGCATTGAAACACTGCATAACCTGGAAATTAATAGAAATACCACAGATGAGGAACCATTTGCTGAGGAATTGTATGCATTGCACATATACTGACAGATTGATCCCCACACAAGATCAGTGGAGATCTCTGCGTTGCCAGCTGGATCCGTGAGTAACCACTACAGACTGAAAAATCGTATCATTGTATCAATTGCTTATAGGAATTACCTGCACGGTGTCAGAATCCTAGCATGTGGCTACACTGAATATACCTGTGAATAAACCTGTGGCTTTTTTGAGACAATACATCTGGATTTGCAGTGTCTAGGGACATATACAAACTTTCTGGTATTTGGATTATTTTTTTCTCCACTATTGCAGTTCAACACCAGGACGAGAGCAATAGGAACTAATTGATATTGGAGAAATTATACACCTGTTTGTCAGGGTGTTTCTCCTTTATTTTCGACATTTAGGTTACTTTCACACTGAGGCGTGCGGGCGCTGACGGTACAGCGGCGCTAAATATAGCGCCGCTTTACCGTTGTTTTAGCGGCGCTAGCGGGGCTGTTTTAACCCCCCCGCTAGTGGCCGAAAAGGGGTTAAAACTGCCCGCAAAGCGCCGCTGCATACTATTATCACATTCCATGGTGTGTAGTCCACACCATGTTTGTGTTATTTCAAGATCTTTAATTTCTATTCACTTGCTTAATATTTATATTTTAGATTCTCACTTTAAATACTTTTTCTTTGGATCTGATTGATCATTTACATAGCTCTAAGGTAATGTTCCTACATTTTACCTCCTTCACTGCTCCTTCACTGCACTTCCTTTGGGTGTTTTGTTTTTATCACAATTGGTTTTTGTATTTTTTGGCACTATTTTGTCCTTTTTGGCCCCTCCACTTTCCCTGGTTTATTATGCACCTTTGTCACTCATGTTCACCTGTCACGATCCTTATACTTTTGCACTCAGGTGGTTGCAACAAAAATTGGTCCATGCTCTTTCTTTTTTTTTTTCTTTTCTTTTTTGTTTGTGCTCTTATTCCTCACTCTCACACTAGTTCCTACCCCGTTTTTCCCTTCCCTTTCCTCCCCTCCCCTCCTTTCCTGCCTCCATGTTCCCTTTCTCCTTTCCTTCCCTTCCCCCCTTTCCGTCCCACCCTTCCTCCCCCCCTTTTTCCCCTTTTTCTCCCCTTTCTTCTCTTATTTTCCTCACCTTTTTGCACGTAGGTTTTATTGCATGGACCTCTTATGCAACATTTGACACATAGTTATTTATTTAATCACCTCATATAGCCTTTTCATTTCAGATATATAGACATATTCTCTTTAACTTTTTATAAACCCTTTTTGGAGTTGTCAGTTCAGTATATGATGTTATCCTACCACAGGTGCAGCATACACCCTCCCTCATCCACTGCCTCTCTATTTTCGGGGAATATTTAGTGTATGACTCCTTGTAAGGCATGTTTGTATGCTATTCGCTCCTCCATTGACCGGATCGACCGCTGGGAGATTGGGGATAGAGCAAAAGGGAAACTATTCCATATCAAGGCCATTTGCAACTATTGAACACATCGTAACTGATAAAAAACATAATATATGGATTCGTTCATACCTGTTTTTCTCCCTTTTTTTCTCTTTTTTCTTTTTTTGAAGTATTTTAACACATGTTTACATCCATACGGTTCTTATACATTATCCTCTGAAGAAGACCCATTGGGGTCGAAAAGCGTCAGGATCTTACATGCAAGACCTCTGTATTATTGTATTACTGTCGCATATGGTGTAACATATCCTATACTGCCTTTTGTTCATTGGTACTGTTCTTTTTTAACACAATGTTTTTGTACTCCAGTTCATGTTCTGACTGTAAATGTCAGTATTAATATTTTTTGTAACAAATAAAACTATTTATTACATTATCATTTTTCTAGTTTTCTAATTCCAATATTGTTGGCTGCTAAAAACCCCCTTGGGGGATTTCCCGCTTTTTTGATTTATTATTTGGGGTGTACAGCCCCCTTTCTCTTTACTCTTGTGAGTGTCTTCCTTTTTTCACTCAGCCGTACTCAACCACAGCCTGGCCTCTCTATGTGGCCAGGCTGTGTAAAAGCCCCACACATGTGGTATCGCCGTACTCAGGAGGAGTAGGAGAATCTATTTTGGGGTGTAATTTTTTCTTGCAAAAGTATTCACACCCCTTGGCATTTTTCGTGTTTTGTTGCCTCACAACCTGGAATTAACATGGATTGTTTGAGGATTTGCATCATTTAATTTACAGAACATGCCCACAACTTTGAAGATTATTTTTTTTTTTTGTGAAGCAAACAACAAATAGGACAAAATAACAGAAAAAGTCAATGTGCATAACTATTCATCCCCCTAAAGTCAATACTTTGTAGAGCCACCTTTTGCGGCTATCACAGCTCCAAGTCGCTTTGGATAAGTCTCTATGGGCTTGCCACATCTTACCACTGGGATTTTTGCCCATTCCTCCTTGCAAAACTGCTCCAGCTCCTTCAAAGTGGATGGTCTGCGCTTGTGAACAGCAATCTTTAAGTCTGACCACAGATTTTCTATTGGATTGAGGTCTGGGCTTTGACTAGGCCATTCCAACACATTTACATGTTTCCCCTTAAACCACTCAAGCGTTGCTTTAGCAGTGTGTTTGGGATCATTGTCCTGTTGGAAGGTGAACCTCCGTCCTAGCCTCAAATCACACACAGAGTGGTACAGGTTTTGCTCAAGAATATCCCTGTATTTAAGACCATCCATCTTTCCCTCAACCCTGACCAGTTTCCCAGTCCCGACTGCTGAAAAACATGAAAAAGCATGCTGAAAAAGCACGATGTTGCCACCACCATGTTTCACTGTGGGGATGGTGTTCTTTGGGTGATGTGATGTGTTGGGTTTGCGCCAGACATAGTGTTTCCTTTGATGGCCAAAAAGTTCAAGTTTAGTCTCATCAGACCAGAGCACCTTCCGCCATACATTTTGGGAGCCTCCCACGTGCCTTTTCGCAAACTTAAAACGTGCCATTTTGTTTTTTGTTGAAAGTACACTCTGCCATAAAGCCCGACTCTATGGAGCATACGGCTTATTGTTGTCCTATGTACAGATACTCCAGTCTCCACTGTCAAACTCTGCAGCTCCTCCAGGGTTACCTTGGGTCTCTGTGCTGCCTCTCTGATTAATGCTCTCCTTGCCCGGTCCGAAAGTTTTGGTGTGCGGCTGTCTCTTGGCAGGTTTGCTGTTGTGCCATGTTCTTTCCATTTGGTTATGATAGATTTAATGGTACTCCTAGGGATCATCAAAGATTTGGATATTTTTTTATAACCTAACCCTGACTTGTACTTCTCAAGAACATTGTCCCTTACTTTGTATGAAGGGGGGGAGGATTGCAAGGATTATAGCGGTGCCAAAAATACACAAATTAACTTAGATAAAAAACATGAACATTTTATTAGGAGAATTCATAAAAAAGACATAGAGAGGTATGCAATTATAGATTCAAACAGTTAAAAACATTTGTAGCGACATATTACGGGAATCAGCCAAAGGGATGTGGCGGCCAGTTCCGTAGACATATATATTGAAAGTCCTACATGTTTCGCCAGATACGGCTTCTTCAGGGACAGGTGTTTATGTCTGAAAGCGCTACTATACAATCTATGAGACAAAATTTTAACAATCAATACCAGATATAACATAGTTGATTACAAATAGAATCCAGTATCGATAAACCGATAAAGTGAAAATAAACAACCAAATTATTATATTTGCGGGCTGTCATGCATGAACCCTCACACATATGCCTGAAATGTACCAACGGAACAATGCACCCCACTATGAGGGGAAGCAAACATCCCCCCTCCCCCGCCCCCCGCCAGGTCGGAGAACCCGCAAGATGGAAAGAGAAAGCTACCTGTACGTCACCAGGGGTGGACACAGAGACCTCCCGAAACGGCCACCCGAGCTCGGGGTACAATAGGAGGCTGCAGGGGGCAAGGAGAGGGACCTGGCAAAATTTATTTTCTATAAAAAAAAGGGAGACGAGTGTGATGGTTATAATAGGTCCCCAAATTTGGGACATAAAACTATATAGACCCATAGTAAGGTTAAAAAATATCTGAATACTTACAGTATTTGTTTAAAGAGATTATATATAGGACATGGGAACACACTAAGTTTGTGACGTGGCGATTGCTTCTTATCACAAATAGGGTCCAAATATAGAGTACCTATGAGTAACAGACATAAAAAGCGGAAGAGGGAAGAGAAAGTTGGATGTTCAAATGCATAAGCATATGTGTGCCCAGCAGTGTGTTAGAAAGATATGAATAATGGGGACTAATAAAGAACAAGGTATGCAGCACTTACCAAAGAGAGTAACGCAGTAATGAATCGGATGATAGGTATGGAATTGCATCTGTCTGTATTACTGCATTTGGAGTACTAGATGGATAAACAAACATATAAGATAGCAAGCCAATAGATGTCTACTTAGACATCTATCTGTTCGTGAAATATGAGACATACCAGGTAGAGATGTTGGAGACGGATCCATGTCCTAAAAGTCCCTGGGCACTGGTATGGCCTGGGAAGCCGGCGCTCTTATGCCCCCCAACACACGTGCGGCGTCTGACGTCACCGCACGTGTGAGCGGACAAAGGGGCCACTGCGCATGCGCAACTAGCTGCCATCTACGGGCCTACAAGGTCCAGAAGGCAGTGCGGGAGTGTCAGAGTGACGTATACGCTTACGTCACTGACACTAGCGCTGTATTGAAGGGCCGGTTGCGGCCGTTCAATACACTGGAGGTGGAAGGATCAACCGATCCCAGGATGCCGTGGCTCGGGGCGGGCAAATGCAATTAGCAATGCCCTTGGGTGTCCATACAGCCCGGGTACCCATAAGGGCTTAGGCGGCAGCGCCGGAAGGACTCGGCGCCATCTGACTGGCTCCCCACGGCAGCCAGATGCAGGGGTCACATTTACCAACCCGGCAGGAAAATGAGAGAGGGGGGGGCACCCCCCAAGGGCGTGCAAGACCATCTGAGGACATCTCAGGGATGATGGGAGCGGGTGGAGACACGCTTAGGACCTGTGGATAGTAGCCCGCACACCATGGGCATAGATTGATAGGGGAGAGAAGCCAGGTCAGCAGCGTGTGTCCTATAAAGACAGGCATGACAGCTAGCAAATTGTAAAAATATATACATAAATACAGCATAGTAATAAACCAAATACTGTAAAATTTTAATTCGAGAAAGGGTTATGAATATGCAATAAAAAGGACAATACAATTAATATAACTGATATGTTAGTAAAGAGTGTACATTATACGTCAGTATCAAATATCAATGAACAAAGCTATATCCTAATCGACCAGGGTCGACCCTCAATGTGGAGAATGTTGATGACGGGAGGAATGTATTAAACA
The DNA here is from genome assembly GCA_037952925.1 of Lithobates clamitans. Classification (NCBI taxonomy): domain Eukaryota; kingdom Metazoa; phylum Chordata; class Amphibia; order Anura; family Ranidae; genus Lithobates; species Lithobates clamitans. The sequence continues at coordinate 724,666 of JBBGZY010001321.1, read as the reverse complement.
AATATCTATGAAGGTAGCTACATAAAAGGAACATATTACAAAAATGACTTAAAGCTGATATATTCATTGAGTCCTGGATGTCGAGTGGCGTCCAGGATATGTATCCATTGAGTTTCTAGTTGTAATAGTTTTTGGTCAATGTCACCCCCTCTAGCATGTACAGGAACATGTTCGAGGGCTGTGAAGCCTACAACATGAGGGTTAAAGTTGTGGTGGTCCGCTATATGACGATTAATCGAGGTAGATGTCTTATGTTTATACAGAGGTTTGATGTGATCGCGAATACGTACATGAAATGCACGTTTGGTTTTTCCGACATAGTAACTGCCACAAATACATGTAGCCAGATATACTATGCCTATAGATTGGCAGGTGACCTTGTGTTTAATTTTATGAAGTTGGCCATTTGGTAGCAGAGATTCACGTGTATCATAAATGTAATCACACATATCACAGTTTCCGCAGGGAAATGTGCCAAAGGTTGTCAATGTGAGATCAGACTTAGGTGCATGATGACTAGTTATGATTTTGTCTCTGAGTGATGGAGAGCGTCAATAGGTAATTTGAGGCTCGGATTTAATACATTTTTTAATGGTGTTATCTGCAGTGAGCAAAGGCCAGAACTTCCTGAGGATATCCCTGACCTCACTGTAGTGCTGTGAGAATTCAGTTATCACGCGGACGGGTTGAGGATCGTCCGTGTTTTTGTTCGAGTAGATTAGTTTGTTCCTATTGAGTTTCTTAACTTTATTGAAAGGTTGTTTCAATAACCTATGGCTGTATCCTCTTTTTTTCAGTCTCTCATACAAATCTTGAGAGGCTGCAAAGAAGTCCTTGTCGTGCGAGCAATTACGTTTGATGCGAAGATACTGGCTATATGGAATGCTATTGAGAAGTGGTTTTGGATGAGCGCTTTTGGCATGAAGAATAGTGTTTCCAGATGTCTCCTTGCGGTATAAGGCTGAAGAAAGGTTGCCTTCCGAATCCAGCTGTATCTCCAGATCTAGGAAGGCAATCTTCTTCTGGCTACATTCCATCGTAAATTTTAGGTTGTATGAATTGATTCTAAGGGTATCAACAAATTTCAGAAGATGTTCATGAGTACCAGACCAGAAAAAAAAAATCACATCATCGATATACCTGTGCCACGATACAACGTGGCACAGGAAATCAGCGAGATCAGTATTGCCAAACAGTTCCCTTTCCCACCCCCCCAGGTAAAAGTTGGCGTAGGATGGCGCACACTTAGTGCCCATAGCTACACCTTGTACCTGGAGGAAGTGGGAAGAGCCGAACATAAAATGATTTTTTGTCAAAATAAAGTTCAAGAGGTCAATGACAAAATGGCCATAGGCCTCGAATTTAGGTCCTCTTTCTTGTAAAAAGTTTGAAATTACTCTAATACCGTTGTTATGGGGTATGGCGTTGTACAGACTCTCCACATCTAACGCCACCATCCAAACATCGGATGGAAGGTGTAGATCTGCCAGAGTACGAAGGTGTGTAGTGTCCTTAACATAGGAGGGAAGGGCCACAACATGTGGACTCAGATACTTGTCCACTAAAGCACTGGCGTTCTCAGTGAGGCTTAGACACCCTGACACAATGGGACGGCCAGGGGGACATTTAAGAGATTTGTGAAGTTTTGGCAGGGTGTAGAAAGTGGGTATTCTGGGGTCTTTTACGTTTAGGAATTTCCAAGTGTTAGCATCAATGGTCCCTTTTTGAAAGGCCGAAAAAATAAGTTCATAGTATTCAGTAGCAAAATTGTCTATAAGTGATCCCTCTTCCGCTTTTTATGTCTGTTACTCATAGGTACTCTATATTTGGACCCTATTTGTGATAAGAAGCAATCGCCACGTCACAAACTTAGTGTGTTCCCATGTCCTATATATAATCTCTTTAAACAAATACTGTAAGTATTCAGATATTTTTTAACCTTACTATGGGTCTATATAGTTTTATGTCCCAAATTTGGGGACCTATTATAACCATCACACTCGTCTCCCTTTTTTTTATAGAAAATAAATTTTGCCAGGTCCCTCTCCTTGCCCCCTGCAGCCTCCTATTGTACCCCGAGCTCGGGTGGCCGTTTCGGGAGGTCTCTGTGTCCACCCCTGGTGACGTACAGGTAGCTTTCTCTTTCCATCTTGCGGGTTCTCCGACCTGGCGGGGGGCGGGGGGATGTTTGCTTCCCCTCATAGTGGGGTGCATTGTTCCGTTGGTACATTTCAGGCATATGTGTGAGGGTTCATGCATGACAGCCCGCAAATATAATAATTTGGTTGTTTATTTTCACTTTATCGGTTTATCGATACTGGATTCTATTTGTAATCAACTATGTTATATCTGGTATTGATTGTTAAAATTTTGTCTCATAGATTGTATAGTAGCGCTTTCAGACATAAACACCTGTCCCTGAAGAAGCCGTATCTGGCGAAACATGTAGGACTTTCAATATATATGTCTACGGAACTGGCCGCCACATCCCTTTGGCTGATTCCCGTAATATGTCGCTACAAATGTTTTTAACTGTTTGAATCTATAATTGCACATCTCTCTATGTCTTTTTTATGAATTCTCCTAATAAAATGTTCATGTTTTTTATCTAAGTTAGTTTGTGTATTTTTGGCACCGCTATAATCCTTGCAATCCTCCCCCCCTTCATACATAATTTCTTCATTATTGGGATGAGGTGTCGTATTACATTGAGGACTACCCAACCACCTTTTTCTTTTTTTTATTGTCCCTTACTTGTTTGGAGAGTTCCTTGGTCTTCATGGCAGTGTTTGGTTAGTGGTGCCTCTTGTTTAGGTGTTGCAGCCTCTGGGGCCTTTCAGAAAGGTGTGTGTATATGTAATGACAGATCATGTGACACTTAGATTGCACACAGATGGACATCATTTCACTAATTATGTGACTTCTGAAGGTAATTGGTTGCACCAGAGCTTTTTATGGGCTTCATAACAAAGGGGGTGAATACATACGCACATGCCAATTACAAGTTTTTTATTTATGAAAAATAGTTTTATGTATATATTTTTCTACTTTTACTTCACCAACTTAGACAATTACCGTATATACTCGAGTATAAGTCGAATTTTTCAGCACATTTTTTTGTGCTGAAAGTGCCCCCCTCGACTTATACTTGAGTCAAGCACTTTTCTGCAGCAAAAAATGTCATTTTCCGAACTGACTTTGGGGCCCCGTATCTCAGGGCCACTTGGTGCTAGGAACCTCAAATTTGGTGTGCAAACCCAGTGGAACTGGTACCATAACATATCCAAAGATGAAGTTCCTAGCACTAAGTGGCCCCAAGATACGGGGCCCCAAAATCGGTTCGGAAAATGTCATTCTCTGCTGAAGAAATGTGCTTGACGATTTCTGAACCGACTTTGGGGCCCCATATCTCAGGGCCACTTGGTGCTAGGAACCCCAAATTTGGTGTGCAAACCCAGTGGAACTGGTACCATAACATATCCAAAGATGAAGTTCCTAGCACTAAGTGGCCCCGAGATACGGGGCCCCAAAGACGGTTCGGAAAATGTCATTCTCTGCTGCAGAAAAGTGCTTGACATTTTCTGAACGATTTTTGGGGCCCTGTATCTCGGGACCACTTGGTGCTAGAAACCCCAGCTTTGGAAATTTTATGGTGCTAGTTCCACTGGGTTTGCACACCAAATTTGGGGTTCCTAGCACTAAATTGCCCCGAGATACGGGGCCCCAAATTCGGTCAACTGTGCCCATCTGCAGCAATGTCATTTCAGGACCCTTTGGGTTCAGAGACCCCAAATTTTGGCTGCAGCTAGGGGGCATCTAGGAACCCTTAACTGCCGAGTTTGAAGTTCAGGGGACCTATGGCTGCAAATGGGCACAGTGAGGCATGCAAATGTGCACAGTGATGCTGCAAATGGGCATTGTTGACCCTCTTTTCCACTTACAGTAGCTGTGCATTTCTCAGCCTCGTCTTATACTCGGGTCAATAACTTTTTCCCATTTTTTTGTAGTAAATTAGGGCCTCGACTTATACTCGGAACGACTTATACTCGAGTATATACGGTATGTTCTGATCCATCACATTGAACCAAAGGCTATAATGTAACAAAATAAGTAAAAAGCCAAGGGAGTGAATACTTTCGCAAGGCACTGTATATGTATGCTTTTCCAACACTTATATGTGTGTGTACATTTCTTTGTATTTATTATATTACTATATTATTATGTTATTTATTACTATGCTATTTACTGTCCCACATGCATCCATGAGCACAATTAAATAGTATCTACCAATTGATTCATCTGGTTTCGGTGTTGTGCTTCATATAGAGTCCCACCATTCCCCTTTCCCCTCCTTTCCCCTCTTTTTTCTATGATTCAGGGATGGAGACATACAAACTCTGTAGCAGTCGTTGTCTCATACAAAGTCCCTACAATAATGAATCCTGTACAATACACTTTATTACAAGTATAAACACAGCCCACAATGGTTTGCTAGCAGTCAGACAATAGGTGAGTTAATTAGCACTATTAGCAATACAAACAGTGATCTTCCCCCTCCTCAGCCTAGTAGACAACGGGGAGACCCAGGGCTTTCCAGATCTCATTGCATCTTTCTTTTCACATACATGTGTCCACTGAGTCCCAAGCTGGCAGAAACCATCATGGCCACCTTCATAATGTCCTTTTGAATTACATAGCAGAACATCTTCCTAAATGCTTGTAGCTCCCTGAAATGCCAGGGCCCATAGTCAGTAGGCAAGAAGCTAGCATTCAGTCCCCTCCAAAGGCCTCTGTCTGGGGTGAGTCTATCACAACTGGTACCAGTGCCAGCTGGTGATCACGACAGTAGTGGCTGACACTGGTACCCGAACGCTGGTACCAGTGCTGGCCTTTTTCTTTCACACCTAATCATTATGTGAGAGGAAAGGAAGAGCTGGTTGCAAAACACAGCCATTGTTTACATTTTATGATGCTGCAATTAGTCACAGTGGCCAGAAAGTACAGAATCAGATTCACTAGCTCTTTAGCTCTGTACCTACTTTTTGTGATCTGCACTGTCCAACGGTTAGCGTGATCACTGTGTAGAGCTTGCATGTATGCTAGGGGGCATGCAATAGCACTTAAAAATGCATGTTTTAAAACATTGTTCTGCCCTGGGAAATCCATCATCCATCCGTTCCATTAGGGCTCCTCAGTGCAGGATTATCAAACAGGCAGAGTAGGCACCGGTCTATGGGCTTCATGCCATTAAAGGACCCCACAACAACAGATCAAAATAATATTGACTTGATCTTGAAAGAAATTACAATGAAGCCATTCTACATTGTCTACAGAAGATAGAAAAAATTAATCAACTTAAAGAAAACTTTACATTAAAGACTATGAGAAAATAATTATAGAAATCTGAGTATAGTTTGGGACTTTTCATGTACTTTCTTAGGTTAATAACCACTGAGCCAACACGTTATATAAAATCATTTGTACATAACTTTATTTAGAACATTATACAATTCTTAAAAGAAAGGGGTTTGTTCCATAAAAACAAGTTAACAAACTGCTTGTCCGGGGTGATGTAATCTTGGATTCAAGAGCCGGTTTTGTATTGCTTTTAGCCAACATGTTTCGCGGGCTGATCCGCTTTGTCAGGGCCTCAGATCCTGTCAAATACTGTGTAGTATTACATCAGAGAGTGGTGGCAAGTAGCCTGGGGAGCCGTGGGGAACGTCTCCAAAAGGAGACACCCACATCGGAGCAAGGACAATACCATATGTCTATATCCTATACAGATCACAATATAGGGAGTGGCGCTGTGTTAGAAGTGTGACTGGAATTTAACAAAAAGTTCAAGTGTATAAATTAAATTAAATTTTTTTTTGGTATGATCCAGAAAATATTTTACAGGAAAATCTTTTCTTATTTTAGTGAAAACACCTTAATAAGTGAAAAAATGCTTCTATATGTGCAAAAAATCGCAAATCCTAAAGGGACAGGAAATCCCCACCTCCCTGTGTGTACAGCTCTTTTTTGGAATTGGGACGCGTGGAAGGAAACTGACATCCACGGGACTGGAGTGACAGGACCAACAATATACGCTCGTACCCCTGCAGGGGTGGAGCGCTCCGGTGAGTGCAACCACATTGGGGAGACCACCAGTTGTTACAGCACGGCACTTTATCACCTAAGAAGAACTTTTTGCACAATTGTTATGAACATTTTTGCACTAAATAACATATGGTTTTCTGATTTTTAGCAGCGATTTTGACACACTATTAATGATTTTTTACTGCGTATGATTATTGCACATTTATACACTATTGTTTGACAATCACTGCCTTTTGGCATATATCACTTTATATTTATCAATGTGAAGATGTATTTATGTTATTTAATGGTATTGTTTAGGATTTGCGATTTTTTGCACATATAGAAGCATTTTTTCACTTATTAAGGTGTTTTCACTAAAATAAGAAAAGATTTTCCTGTAAAATATTTTCTGGATCATACCAAAAAAATTTTTTAATTTAATTTATACACTTGAACGTTTTGTTAAATTCCAGTCACACTTCTAACACAGCGCCACTCCCTATATTGTGATCTGTATTTTTTGGGGGATCACATAGGTGTCCCCTTCCTATTTAGGGGGGCTGCAGGTGTTAGTTAGTCTATAAGCGCGGATCCGTTGATATATTTCTATCCTATACAGCCTACCAGCAGTATTGGAGCTGATCTCACAGAGGACAACACGATACATCACACCAATAGAGAAAACCTGTTGAAACCTGAGACGTACTACAATTATGCCTTCCCAGTTTGTGATATCCATCATTTCTTGGACACTCTATTAGGGAGCATATGGTCCCCCTGTCAGTTTTTTTTTAAGACAGACCTGATCGGATGCTCCATTCAGCCCTATAGAGCCGTGGATGTCAGTGACATGTCCGCTGACATCCACGGTGGCTCGATCCTGTCTGTGAAATCCAGACGGCTGGAGACCCCATTTTCCATCCGCCTGGGATCAGAAGAAAACAGACAGGTGGTCCATTTTCATCCGATCTCCCTATAGAGGAGAGAAGAGCTTTGACAGGTCTGTCTCTGCACAGTGAGTGGAGACGGACCTATCATCTGCCTGCTCAACGGGGATCAGCGGATCGATCCCCCGCTGACCAAAGCGGAGTCCGCCGGGCGGATCGCTCAGATTTCTCTAATTGTCTCTCAATGGATGGTACTTCCTTAGGGTGCGTACTGATTCACACTCTACCCCCACACACAATACGTTTTGATTCTATAGAGAAAATACTGTATTAATGTAATGTACTCATTAACAACTTAACCCCTTCACGTCGAGCAAATGCAAATATATAATTATATTATTATACTACTACTACTAATAATAAAAAACTAAATTAAAAAAATACCTAGCTCAAGGTTTGATCTAGGTCAGTGCCAGGGTTAGTGTTTGGGTCAAGGTCAGGGTCAAAGGTCAGGGTCAGGATTTAAAAAAAAAAAAAAATTTAGTGTCAGTGTGTTTTAGGTAGGGACCTACGGGTACTACAGGTACAAACAACAACTAACATATGTGGTAACAGGTACAAACAACAACTAACATATGTGGTGACAGGTAAAAACAACAACTAACATATGTGGTATTGCTGCGATTGTCAGGACCAGGAGAATTTCTTTTTGGTGGAAGGTTATGGTGGTAGCAAGAAATATACAGCTAAATTTATTTTATTTGTTTTTACTACTTTGGGACAGATTTCCTTTGATAATAAAAAAACAAAACAAAAAAAAACAGGATATATCCTTTACCATTTACCACCAAATGAAAGCCCAATTTGTCCTGAAAAAATGGGGTATAATCAACCTGGATGCACCTGGAAGTGGTTGTGATGATATGTAAGGTTTTACTAACACATGTCAAAAATGCAAAATTATGCTTAAGTATTAAGATTTGTTTTACCCTTAGGCGCGAAGGGGTTAAAGTACATAAACCATAGACATCAGGTTCACATTACAGTTTGTCTCTTAAAAGCTAATCTAATATCGGCTGTCATCTTGTAAAAAATTTTGGCGCAACCTACATACCTGTAATGTAGTGTAGTGATGGTCATCTCCATCTAGTGACCGATGTGCACACTACTTGTTCAACGCTATCCCTTCTAGAGCACACGTACAAGAAAGCTTCAGAAACCTGCAGGGGGGGCAAAGTTTTGTCTGCCTAGGGGCCTTCACAGAGTTTAATCCAGCACTGGGGCTCATTCACAACAGACAGCTGAACTGAACATGTGGTTGCTGGTGTGCACTTGCAGAACCAGTGCCAACTGTGCACCACAATGTTTGTCTTATTTTTTTTTGAGCTGAACATGATTGAAATTACAAAATTATGAGCTACAGTAATTTATGTCACAACCCACTGCCCTCCTCCCAACAAAAATACAGCAACACAGTGGTGTGAACTGACACCACAGGAAATAAGGCTTATTGCTTTGTCTTGCGGTGTGCAAGGCTCCCCAGTGCATTCCCAGCGAGCTGGTGTGAATGACCCCTTACAATGGGCGGACAGTATAGCAGTATGGTGATGGTATTAAAGATAATAAGCGAAACCCTGCGAGCCACTTATGGATAAATGCCTACAAAATAATGTATAATCAAACCTGAGTTGAGACCAGCTGCAAACACTCAGTCACGTTTCATAAGCGTGCAAGTGGCAAAAATGAAAAAAATGTGTCTGCGCTAGAGAAAAGGTCACATCAATCAAAAATGCAGCAATAATAAATATATAAGAAACATGGATGTTGACCAATAATACACTAAAGTGAAAGTACCACTAGGTGCTTAAAATGAAAAGTGCACAGTGCTACATAAAACACACAATGTGAGTGATCAATCAGAAAACATATAACATAAATACTGAATCAAATAAAGTATAAAGGGATATATCCACTGGTGAATAAGATAGAGTCCAAATCAGTGTATATCCGGAAATATAAAAGTGCCCAAAAAACATAGTCCATAAATTAGTGAAGCTCGCACATCTTTCCTTCCAAAAGTGTGTCACCAAGAAACATGCTGTAGTGTCTTCCAGCCACCCCCACAGGTATATCTGCTCACCTTCCTATGTGTGACACAGTGATTAAACTATGCCAAACAAAGCCTTGGAGACACTCCTGTGCTCTATTGGAACCAGCTGTGCAGACCTTCAATGCTCTCAGTGAAGATAATATATGCAAAAGAAAAAAACTCCATAGCGCAATATTGCAAGATGTAATATAAGGATATTTATTTAAAAGGTTCTCTCCCCTTGCGGGGGTACTCACATACTGTGGGTGCGTGAGCGCACCATCCTAAACGAACAAAGAACGGCTAATCTCGCAGTGTGGCATGCGATGCGGTGTGTGTCTCAAAACTCTCCTTCTCCCTCTCTGCTGACAGCTCCGTCCAGGGCTGTCAGCAGAGAGGGAGAAGGAGAGTTTTGAGACACACACCGCATCGCATGCCACACTGCGAGATTAGCCGTTCTTTGTTCGTTTAGGATGGTGCGCTCACGCACCCACAGTATGTGAGTACCCCCGCAAGGGGAGAGAACCTTTTAAATAAATATCCTTATATTACATCTTGCAATATTGCGCTATGGAGTTTTTTTCTTTTGCATATATTATCTTCACTGAGAGCATTGAAGGTCTGCACAGCTGGTTCCAATAGAGCACAGGAGTGTCTCCAAGGCTTTGTTTGGCATAGTTTAATCACTGTGTCACACATAGGAAGGTGAGCAGATATACCTGTGGGGGTGGCTGGAAGACACTACAGCATGTTTCTTGGTGACACACTTTTGGAAGGAAAGATGTGCGAGCTTCACTAATTTATGGACTATGTTTTTTGGGCACTTTTATATTTCCGGATATACACTGATTTGGACTCTATCTTATTCACCAGTGGATATATCCCTTTATACTTTATTTGATTCAGTATTTATGTTATATGTTTTCTGATTGATCACTCACATTGTGTGTTTTATGTAGCACTGTGCACTTTTCATTTTAAGCACCTAGTGGTACTTTCACTTTAGTGTATTATTGGTCAACATCCATGTTTCTTATATATTTATTATTGCTGCATTTTTGATTGATGTGACCTTTTCTCTAGCGCAGACACATTTTTTTCATGGTGATGGTATTAACCAGCAAGTGGCTAATACAATCAAACATAGTATTACTGTATGTAAGCCTTTGTTCACATGGGCAGCTAGGGAGTGGTAAAACCAGGTAATTTTATGGGCATGCAGTTGCTCAGGGCTGTACACATTGCAAGGCCGCGATAATGTGCTTTGTGACCGCAGCACATGATTGTTGTGGCCAGGGGCGTAACTAGAAATAGCAGGGCCCCATAGCAAAATGTTGTATGGGGCCCCCCTGCAAACAGCCCCCCCCCCACAGCTGCCCTAGTGTCAATGCAGCGTGAGCTGTGCCACATACAGCGTGAGCTGTGCACAATGCAGCATGACCTGTGCCCCATACAGCATGACCTGTGCCCCATACAGCGTGACCTGTGCCCCAGGCAGCGGTACCTGTGCCCCAGACAGCGGTACCTGTGCCCCAGACAGCGGTACCTGTGCCCAATACAGCGTGACCTGTGCCCCATACAGCATGACCTGTGCCCCATGCAGCGTGACCTGTGCCCCATGCAGCGTGACCTGTGCCCCATGCAGCGTGACCTGTGCCCAATGCAGCGTGACCTGTGCCCAATGCAGTGTGACCTGTGCCCAATGCAGCGTGACCTGTGCCCCATACAGCGTGACCTGTGCCCCATACAGCCTGGTCTGCCTGTGCCCCATACAGCGTGACCTGTGCCCCATACAGCGTGACCTGTGCCCCATACAGCCTGGTCTGCCTGTGCCCCATACAGCATGACCTGTGCCCCATACAGCGTGACCTGTGCACCATACAGCCTGGTCTGCCTGTGCCCCATACAGCCTCACCTATGCAGAGGAAGAGGCAAGCCACCCAGATCAGCAGAAAGTGGGATTGCCTGCTGTAATAGCTTTCATTTGAATTTGCCGTCTTCCCGGGGTTCATCGTCACATAGCCCCACCTCTTGGCCCGACGCCTTTGATGACGTCACATGTCCTGCGTTAGATCGGCGTTCTGTCTATCAAAGGTGCCGGGCCAAGAGGTGGAGCTATGTGACGTGAGCCCCGGGAACACTGGAAGTTCTAATGAAAGCTATTACATCGGGCAATTCAGCTCTCTGCTGATACGGACAGCTCGCCTCTTTCTCTCCTCTCTCTTCCCCTGGCTGGGAGACTGTGCTGGCGGTGCTCTCATCCTCACTGGGCCCCACTCGGCTGCGGGCCCCATAGCGCCCGCATGGGTCGCTATGGTGGTAGTTACGCCCCTGGTTGTGGTGTGGTAGTGTGGCATTTACAGGGTTAAATCAGGCATTGAGGAGGCAACATAATGATTCCTCACTACCTGTCAAATGCCCTTTGAAGAGCAATCCAAGGTGCCTTGCCCTTCAAAGGGCACTGCACGTGTGAATGATCCCTAAGGCCGTATTCACACGGCCATTTTAATCTGTGCCCCATGCAGGGCTGGTGCTGCATGCATCCTTTGTGCCGGCAGTCTGCAGTAGCTACATGGACACTCGTGGAGATGTGACATTGGGAAACAACGTCTGTGTCCTTGCAGCTGTTGCGTCCCAATAGACACAAATAGGGTTGCTGGCATGGAGATGCAAGCAACACCTGTGCATCCCTGCATGGGCATGGATTAAAACGCCCCACCTGATCGAGGCATAATGCACATTTATAGGGTTGACACATTTGGGCTGATTTACGAAGCATTTGCGCCATGAGTTGCGGCGCACGCCGATGCGCAAATGACATTTTCGTATTTACAAAACATATGCGCCAGTAACACAGCGCAATTCCCCATTTACTATTCTCTTCCCGGCGCACGGGAAGAGGCGATCGGTACGCCACTATAGACATGGCACACGGCATCTTTAACTGAAAATTTAAACAAGCTGAAAGTGCCAATATTATGGGGGTGATCTGGGGTGATGTGTGTAAGTATGGTACTAACTGCCCAAGTCACAAATATGCCCAAAATAGAATGAGAAAGTAACTTTCTCCAAACAAGCCGGCTGCGCCGGCAAATACATTTTGAACTGCAGGAGGTCAATTTATGCACTGCGCATGCTCAAACAGCATTTGCACTTGTTCAAATGAGTTGGTTCAGTGCGCCGGCAAAATCTTAGTAAATGTCAAGCAATGTAAATGCATTTGCATAGGTTGAACGGGCGCACCTCTACACTTTTTTTTTTTTTTTTTTTTTAACGCTGGTTCACTTTGCGGCTATAATGAAATGTTGGTCCGGCAATACACATAAAAGTTCATTGATAAAAACAGCATTAAGAAAAAAAAACAAAATTAAGAAAAAAAATGTGTGGGGTTCCCCCGAAATTCAATACCAGGCCCTTCATGTCTGATATGGATATTAAGGGGAACCCCACGCCAAAAAAAAAAAAAATGGTGTGGGGATGCCCCTCAAAATCCATACCAGGCCCTTCAGGGCCTTATCGGAGCATGCAACCTGGCAGGCCGCAGGAAAAAAGGGGGGGACGAGAGAGCGTCCCCCCTCCTGGACCGTACCAGGCCACATGCCCTCAACATTGGGGGGGTGCTTTGGGGTCCCCCCCAAAGCACCTTGTCCCCATGTTGATGAGGACAAGGGCCTCATCCCCACAACCCTTGCTCGGTGGTTGTGGGGGTCTGCCGGCAGGAGGCTTATCAGAATCTGGAAGCCCCTTTAACAAGGGGACCCCCAGATCCGGGCCTCCCTCCCCTGTGTGAAATGGTAAGGGGGTACAAAAGTACCCCTACCATTTCACAAAAAAGTGTCAAAAATGTTAAAAATGACAAGAGACAGTTTATGACAATTTCTTTATTTAAAGCCTTTTTCTTTCCATCTTCTTCGGGTCTTCTTCCTTCTTCCTTCGGTTTCTTCCTCCATTTTCTTCTTCCTCTGCTTCTTCCTCCGATCCTCGGCTTCTTGCTTTGGTGTTCTCGTCCAGCATCTTCTTCCGCGGCGTCTTATTCCCCGCTTCGTTCTCGGGCCGCTCCGCATCCATGATAGGAGGCTTCCATTGTATGACGCTTCTCGTCTTCTGACACTTCTTAAATAATTGAGGGCGGGGCCACACGGTGACCCCGCCCCCATCTGAAGCACGGTTCCGTTATATAAGTGTCAGAAGAAGAGAAGTTTATGTTTTTATGCAATTATTTGTTACTTTGGTTTGTTGTATTTTTTTGGGTGGTGGTTATTTTACCATGAAATCTTTTTTATGTTGGCCATTTTTGTTGTTTTTACGTTGTTCACTTTGATTTAACTGTCTGTGCTGCATTATTTTTAAAATTCTTTCTCAAGATGTTGTGCCTAATGTTGTTTTAATCCTTAATAGATGTCCATTTGTGGGTGCACTCCTTTTAACTCCTGTTAATTTACACTGCAAAAGGGTCAAACCTCAAACATATTCTGTTAGTGTCTCAAATTAACATACATGTGTGTATTTTGCTTTCCTTGCTTCTTTTCCAAGTCCTGGTTTTTTTTTTGACCAATAAAATTGTTTCAATTTTTTTATGTTTTATGTGTGTTCTTTTCCTCTTATGACGGCACAGTCCCGGGGCATGATGGGACTATGCCATCATAAGGGGCGGTGTCACCTGGTGACATCACACGGTGATCATGCCCCATGCCTATATAAGTCGCCGCACACCTCGCAGATGGCATTACAGCAGGAGAGAGTGTCGTGTCAACATCGGAAGAAGAGAAGAGGGGAGAAGACGAGGAAGAAGAAGACTGGGCCCCCGCTAGCAAAAGAGCTGGAAGAAGATAGCAGGGGAGTCCGGCAGAAGATACCGGAGAAGAACCGGACAGCGACAGAAGAATCGGACAGCGGCAGAAAACCGGGCCCCCGCTAGCAAAAGAGCTGGAAGAAGATAGCGGGGGAGTCTGGCAGAAGATACCGGAGAAGAACTGGACAGCGACAGAAGAACCGGACAGCGGGAGAAGACCGGGCCCCCGCTAGCAAAAGAGCAGAAGATAGCGGAGGAGCCCGGCAGAAGAACTGGACACCGGGAGAAGAGGCCAGACAGCGCGGAGAAGAACCGGACACCAGGAAAAGATGCGGAGAAGAGGCCGGAGGAAGAGACCCCCGAAGTCGGAAGAAGACCCCCGGAGCTGCCTAATAAATTACTTTAAAAAAATGTCTATTGTGTTTTTTTCTTGACACTTTTCTCCCCCAGGTGAATGGGTAGGAGTACCATGTACCCCATACTCATTCACGTAGGGTGGGGGGGCCAGGATCTGGGGGCTTCCTTATTAAAGGGGGCTCCCGGATTCTGATAAGCTCCCCGCCCGCAGACCCCGAAACCAATGGCCAGGGTTGTCGGGAAGAGGCCCTTGTCCTCATCAACATGGAGACAAGGTGGTTTGGGGTGGGGGGGCCACAGCGCGCCCCCCTTCCCCAAAGTACCCATCCCCCCATGTTGAGGGCATGCAGCCTGGTACGGTTCAGGAGGGGGGGTGCTCGCTCGTCCCCGCCCCCTTTCCTGACCGGCCAGGCTGCTTGCTCGGATAAGGGTCTGGTATGTATTTTGGGGCGACCCCCCCACGCCGTTTTTTGGCGTAGGGGGTTCCCCTTACAATCCATACCAGACCGAAGGGCCTGGTATACCCCAGGAGGAGGAACCCATGCTGGTTTTTCTTGCGCTGCTTTAATAGGAAGATGTGTTTTTCCTATTGCAGCGAGCGCGAGATGTACCTCGCCGAGAACCAGCGCGATGGGATTGCGCTGGAAACATTCTCGCGGGCAGGTACTGCTGTGCGTGCGCCGGTTCACACGCTCAATCAAGGATTTATCCGGCGTACCAATTAAGGTATGAACCGGCGCAGCACATAAATCTTAGTAAATGACCCCCATTGTAATATTCCTACTCCAATAGGTTTTTTTTCCTGATATTTCAAGCTCCATCTAGTGGTAAACAAATTATAATTGCATTGCTATTTCAGTTCCATATCCCAAGATGTATTTTCTGGCATCTCAATTACATCAATTCGCTGGTTTGGGTTAGGAGGGTAATCCAGACCCCATAGTACAATTGGCGTCTCTGTCAAACCCTACATTAACAGGCAGTTCCCATTTGGAGATGGATAGGATATAGCGAGAATACCATCTTCCTCCGTGACAGCCAGCCTTTTCAGGAGAGGGTGGCAGGCATCTAAAGGGGCGCTGTCTTTTGAGGGCCCCCTAGGGTTTATCCCCCCCCCCCCCGTGGAGTAATCCTAATTATGCTGAACTGAACAAATTACAAGGATTCTTTACATGGAGACAAAGATGGGTTTGTTTTTTTTCTCAACTGTATATAGGTTACACTTTGAAGTCGCATGCTCAACTATGCGCAGAGTTTTCCTTATCCTTTAAACAATTCTATCAATATCTTCAACTTGGACATGTGATACAGATTCAAAATCTGACACTTTACTTTAACTGTATCCAGTGTTTTTTTCTCAGAAAATAGGTGCAGGAACTCAAACACAACCCCCGCAAACCGCCCACACAAGCACCCTCCAAACCGCACAAAATATTGGATGTGGTCAAATTTCCCTAACAGAGGGAGGATCTTAAAGGGGCACTAAGTACCAGGAGTGCATTATTTACCAAGTTCAGAGCTGGGGGAAGGGGGGTTACATAGTAGTGCAGGGTTTAGGGGTGCGCTACATGCAGAAATTGGAAGAGCGCTATGTACATAGTGTAGAGTTCAGGGGTGCACTGCATACAGAGTGCAGACTTCAGCCTTCTTCCACAGCTGTTTACCCCTTCATCCCCCATCCACATCTCACTTTCACCCCCTCTTCAGCTCAGACGTGTACCCCCCCGCACTGCCCCTATCTTCCCTCCCCCTCAATAAAAGCTCCACACAAGTCTTGTTTTTGTTGCTTTATTAAACTAAAGCACCCACCTGACTCTAGTACCTCCCCTCACATTGTAGGTGGCTCCGTCTTTCTCACTTGCAGGGAGGTAAACCAATAGGGGTATAGGCATCCACACTGCAGCCTGGGCACCTGCATCTTTCTTCTCCCCATCCTGAATTCAATGGCAGCTCTTCAGGAGATCAGATCTGTGGCAGTGTTGGGAGACAAGCTGTCATTGTAAACACAGAAGCCGATCTTTTGTGTTTACAAGGGATAGTGGTGAGCAGGGAGAAGAGGACCTGAGTCAGCGGTGATGGAACTGAGTTCCACCAAGTTCCAGCTGAAAAAAAGCCCTGACTGTATTTATCTCTCCCTTACTGATGAAGGCCCTCCAAGCTACTGCTCAAAAAGGTCTGATATCGCATGTGTATTTTGTATTATTATCTTCTGTCCAAGACTATGCTTCACTAAAATGCAGGGCTCATTGTATTATTGATATTGGAGATATTGATGGTGACCAATGGGATATGGCGTTAGAATTGATTCCTACTGTATCTATATCAGCCTCCCATAGGCTCTCGCAATTGTTTATTCTTCATAGAGCTTATCGGACGCCTGATAGACTGTATGCTCAGGGCCGGAAAGATTGACCCCTATGTCCAAATTGTAAAATGCATCAGGGACATTTTATACATATGATCTGGCGCTGCCAAAAACATAAATATTACTGGGCCAAAGTTTTGCAAGTTATTTCTGATCTAGCTCAAGTATCTATTACTTCAACCCCACTGGTGTGCCTGCTAGGTGCAATTGATGCTGAAATGTATGCAAATGGTACCTATATTATGATAGCTATCGTACTTAGCTAGAAAGGATATTGCCCGACACTGGAAAGCATCCACCGTGCCTACCAAAAAACAATGAATCGCTTATGTCAGCTCCCTCCTGCTCAGAGAACAAATGGTTTATCACCACAGAAATGCTACCCCAAAGTTTAACCTCATTTGACATAATTGGTTGGACAATCCTGGTCTTGCTCCACCGCAGTTAGTAATGGATAGGCTTCTATGACTCTAACTCACCAAGTGTCACAGGATTCAGTTTGGTGCTCGTTTTCCTTCGCATTTAATAGTAGAAAAGGTATATTTCCTGGCATAAAATGTTTTACGACGAGTGCTGGTTACTCTATTTCTATGTTAAGTATCTCTGTTGAGAGAAACAAAAATGTTTTCTATCCATTTTGTGTGATGTGGCTGTCCACTATTTGACTTGCTGCATTGCTGCAGAGGTTTAAGGGGTGGGGAGTCAGCCTGTCAGTTCTCAGACCCTACGCTGCATACTGCATCAAATTGGTCTGCATGGCTGTTGTCCCAGAAGGAAGCCTCTTCTAAAGATGATGCACAAGAAAGCCCACAAACAGTTTGCCGAAGACAAGCAGACTAAAAACATGGTTTATTGGAACCATGTCCTGTGGTCTGATGAGACCAAGATAAACTTATTTGGTTTAGATGGTGTCAAGCGTGTGTGGCGGCAACCAGGTGAGGAGTACAAAGACAAGTGTGTGCTTACAGTCAAGCATGGTGTTGGGAGTGTCATGGTCTGGGGCTGCATGAGTGCTGCTGGCACTGGGGAGCTACAGTTCATTGATGGAACCATGAATGTCAGCATGTACTGTGACATACTGAAGCAGAGCATGATCCCTTCCCTTTGGATACTGGGCCGCAGGGCAGTATTCCATCATGATAATGACTCCAAACACACCTCCAAGACCACCACTGCCTGGCTAAAGAAGCTGAGGGTAAAGGTGATGGACTGGCCAAGCATGTCTCCAGACCTAAACCCTATTGAGCATCTGTGGGGCATCCTCAAACGGAAGGTGGAGGAGCGCAAGGTCTCTAACATCCACCAGCTCTGTGATATTGTTATGGAGGAGTGGAAGACGACTCCAGTGGCAACCTGTGAAGCTCTGGTGAACTCCATGCCCAAGAGGGTTAAAGCAGTGCTGGAAAATAATGGTGGCCACACAAAATATTGACACTTTGGGCCCAATTTGGACATTTCCCTTAGGGTATACTCACTTGTGTTGCCAGCGGTTTAGACATTAATTGCTGTGTGTTGAGTTATTTTGAGGGGACAGCATATTTACACTGTCATACAAGCTGTGCAAAAATTATGCAGCAGGCTAGTCCATTTTGCTGAAATTTCACTGCAGCAACTCAAAATGGTACCCACGTGTTTGTATGCATGCCTGACAACGTTGGGGCATGCTCCTAATCAGACGACAGATGGTGTCCTGGGGTATTTCCTCCCACTTTCCACCCATAGCCTGCCACCCGATGCAGTGTGCCACTTGCCATAGTTTCCTGCCACCAGATGCAGCATGTCACTTGCCACAGTTGCCCGCCACCAGATGCAGTATGCCACTTGCCAACCATAGCCTTTTGTTGCCAGCAGTTTAGACATTAGTGGCTGTGTACTGAGTTATTTTAAAGAGGACAGCAAATTTACACTGTTATACAAGCTGTGCACTCACTATTTTACATTGTACGTGTAATTTCTTCAGTGTTGTCACATGAAAAGATATAATAAAAAATTTACAAAAACGTGAGGGGTGTACTCACTTTTGTGAGATA
The DNA here is from genome assembly GCA_037952925.1 of Lithobates clamitans. Lineage (NCBI taxonomy): Eukaryota > Metazoa > Chordata > Amphibia > Anura > Ranidae > Lithobates > Lithobates clamitans. Next base: position 706,062 of record JBBGZY010001321.1, on the reverse strand, counting down.
CTGTACATCTGACATACTGGCTCAGTCGGGCAAGAAAAAAACATATATTTTCTAGTTCAGCAGCTTTTTTATGTCCTATCTTCACCTCCAGCCTGCTCAAAGGCTGAATCATCTTCATAACTTCTGTCCAGTTAGCAAGCAGGTGATTTAGAATCCTCAGCGAGTCAATTTTCAGTGCAGCTAAGCAGCCGCTGTCAGGCATTTAGGAGACAATCACACCATTTGTGTTGGGTTTAGAGTTACCACATTTCCAAACTGACATTTAGGTACACCCCCTTCCCAGAAAAAAATTGAGGGGGGGGTGTAGTCTCAGGGGGTCACCAGGAAATTCGGCAGCGAGTGATTTGTTGGGCTATTTGTTGGGAATATGGGGAAAAATATCATGCTGGATATCTATACTGATATGGACTAGGTAGTGTGTTAGAAACAAAAGGATGCCACATCATTTGATGGGAATGAAAATTATCAACCTACAGGGGGCTGAATTGAAAGACACCCTGAAAATCAAAGTGAAAAAATTATGCAGCAGGCTAGTCCATTTTGCTGAAATTTCACTGCAGCAACTCAAAATGGTACCCACGTGCTTGTATGCATGCCTGACAACGTTGGGGCATGCTCCTAATGAGACCACAGATGGTGTCCTGGGGTATTTCCTCCCACTTTCCACCCATAGCCTGCCACCAGATGCAGTGTGCCACTTGCCATAGTTTCCTGCCACCAGATGCAGCATCTCACTTGCCACAGTTGCCTGCCACCGGATGCAGTGTGCCACTTGCCAACCATAGCCTGCCACCAAATGCAGTGTGCCACTTGCCACCCATAGCCTGCCACCAGATGCAGTGTGTCACTTGCCATCCATAGCCTGCCACCAGATGCAGTGTGCCACTTGCCACCATAGCCTGCCACCAGATGCAGTATGCCTCTTGCCACCCATAGCCTGCCACCAGATGCAGTGTGCCTCTTGCCACCCATAGCCTTCCACCAGATGCAGTGTGCCAATTGCCACCCCTAGCCTGCTACCAGATGCAGTGTGCCACTTGCCACCCATAGCCTGCTACCAGATGCAGTGTGCCTCTTGCCACCCATAGCCTGCCACCAGATGCAGTGTGCCTCTTGCCACCCATAGCCTTCCACCAGATGCAGTGTGCCACTTGCCACCCCTAGCCTTCCACTAGATGCAGTGTGCTTCTTGTCACCTATAGCCTGCCACCAGATGCAGTGTGCCTCTTGCCACCCATAGCCTGCCACTAGATGCAGTGTGCCTCTTGCCACCTAAAGCCTGCCACCAGATGCAGTTTGCCACTTGCCACCCATAGCCCACCACCAGATGCAGTGTGCCATTTGCCACCCACAGCCTGTCTCCAGATGCAGTGTGCCACTTGCCACCAGATGCAGTGTGTCACTTGCCACCCGTAGCCTGCCACCAGATGCAGTGTGCCACTTGCCACCAATGTTGCCCTGTGTCACCTTCCCCTCACTGACTTCACTTGTCATCTTTATTACTGTCCAGTGTCCATTTCATTACAGTCCAGTGTACAGTGTGACTGTCACCTTCTTCTTCATTACTTTTTTCCCTCAGGTTCCAATATCCCCTCTGGTCACTCTGAGTGGTCCCCCAGTGAGTCGGGCCATGCCCATCAGTGTACACCTTAACAGATTATGCCCCACAAACCTTGAGGGCAGGAGAGAGCACATTCGGCAAGCTGCAGGGGAGCAGAAGCTGCGAGATATACTTCGCATGAAAGCCAGAATCAAGGAGCCACGAGCAGAAGGGGGGGCGGGGCGCACTCGTGACCTCACGCCCGGCCAGGAGTGGGAGCGAGAGCAGCGGTGAGGAGCTGGAGGCGGAACGCACACACGCAAGGTCACTGGTTGCTGGGAAACCCGTGGTCCCAGCAAACCAATGAATGACTGGTACTACACTGGCAGCCTGGCGGTCCAGGCAGAAGCGTCCCACGGGCCGTGCCCGGACCACGGCCCGCCATTTAATGACAGCTGCTCCTGGGCCTCTGTTTAAAAAACATATAATGTTTAAAGTAATTTTCTAGCCAAAAAAACTGATTGTTATATTTAAACAAAAAGTGCCAGAAAAAGCCTGGTCCTTTCTGATTCGAGCACCGCGGAACGCCCCAAAATGCACTGCGAGATTAGGCAAGCAGTGATATATAAATATACAGTCTAGTATATAGATAGATAGATAGATAGATAGATAGATAGATAGATCTATATAGATATACAGTATCTCACAAAAGTGAGTACACGCCTCGCATTTTTGTAAATATTTTATTATATCTTTTCATGTGACAACACTGAAGAAATGACACTTTGCTACAATGTAAAGTAGCGAGTTTACAGCTTGTATAACAGTGTAAATTTGCTGTCCCCTCAAAATACCTCAACACTAGGGATGAGCCGAACCCCCCCCTGTTCGGTTCGCACCAGAACATGCGAACAGGCAAACAATTCGTTCGAACACGCAAACACCGTTAAAGTCTACGGGACTCGAACATGAATAATCAAAAGTGCTAATTTTAAAGGCTTATATGAAAGTTATTGTCATAAAAAGTGTGTGGGTCCTGCCCTAGGGGACATGGATCAATGCAAAAAAAAGTTTTAAAAACGGCCATTTTTTCGGGAGCAGTGATTTCAATAATGCTTAAAGTGAAACAATAAAAGTGTAATATTCCTTTAAATTTCGTACCTGGGGGGTGTCTATAGTATGCCTGGAAAGGGGCACATGTTTCCCGTGTTTAGAACAGTCTGACAGCAAAATGACATTTCAAAGGAAAAAAAGTCATTTAAAACTACTCGCGACAATACACATAAAAGTTCATTGAAAAAAACGGCATGGGATTTCCCCACAGGGGAACCCCGAACCAAAATTTAAAAAAAAAATGTCGTGGGGGTCCCCCTAAATTTCATACCAGGCCCTTCAGGTCTGGTATGGATATTAAGGGGAACCCCGCACCAAAATTTAAAAAAAAAAGGCGTGGGGGTCCCCCTCAAAATCCATACCAGACCCTTCAGGTCTGGTATGTATTTTAGGGGGAACCCCGCGCCAAAATTTAAAAAAAATGGCGTGGGGTCCCCCCAAAAATCCATACCAGACACTTATCCAAGCACGCAACCTGGCAGGCCGCAGGAAAAGAGTGGGTGGGGATCAGAGAGCGCCCCCCTCCTGAACCCGTACCAGGCCAAAGGCCCTCAACATAGGTCTTATTGACCCCGCATCTCTCCACAAAGAGGACCTGTCACGATAGATTCCTATTACAAGGGATGTTTACATTCCTTGTAATAGGAATAAAAGTGATCAAAAAAAATTTAATGAAAAAAAAGTGTAAAAATAAAAAAAAATAAAGTAAAATAAATTAAAATTGTTTTTTTTTTTAAATGCCCATGTCCCCGGTAGCTCGCGCTCAGAAGCGAACGCACAGGTAAGCCCCGCCCACATATGTAAACGTTGTTCAAACCACACATGTGAGGTATCGCCGTGTTCATTAGAGCGAGAGCAATAATTTTAGCCCTAGACCTCCTCTGTAACTCTAAACTGGTAACCTGTAAAAATTTTCAAAGGGTCGCCTATGGAGATTTTTAAGTACCGAAGTTTGGCGCCATTCCATGAGTGCGCACAAATTTAACAATTTTAAAGCGTGACATGTTAGGCATCTATTTACTCGGCGTAACTTCATCTTTCACATTATGTAAAAACATTGGGCTAACTTTACTGTTTTGTTTCTTTTTTTAAGCACAAAACTGTTTTTTTTTCCAAAAACAACGTATTTGAAAAATTGCTGCGCAAATATCGTGCGAGATAAAAAGTTGCAATGACCGCCATTGTATTCTCTAGAGTTTTTGCTAAAAAAACATATATAATGTTTGGGGGTTCTATGTAATTTTCCAGCAAAAAAATGATGATTTTTACATATAGGAGAGAAATGTCAGAATTGGCCTGGTAAGCAAGTAGTTAATAAGGGGCCCTCCAGATCCCACCCCCCTATGTGAATGGGTATGGGGTACATTGTACCACTACCCATTCACCAAAAAAGTGTCAAAAAAGTAAAAACGACAGGAGACAGTTTTTGACCATTCCTTTATTATAAAAAAAAAAAGTGTCCAGTGATGTCCATCCATCTTCAATCACAGCGTCGATGGTCCTGAGAAAAAAGAATGGAAAAACTCTGCCTCCATCTGAGGCATCCCGCCGACTGCAGTCTTTTCCCTGTGACATGAATAAAGTGAGTGGTGATTGCGCTGTGATAAAAAGGGGAAGGGGGGAAGAGGAAGGGGAAGGGGCTAACTCAAATGTATAGAGAGGTGAGTGAAAAAATGAAAAAAATTTACAAAAGGTATAATGAGCATGAGGGCTAGTATCATACTAGCACATGAAAAGATATTGTAGATACTGAAACAAAAGAAAAGAAAAATCTCAGTGCAAAAGGGCTAGTATCATACTAGCACATGTGGTAACTCAGCAAATACTTATTGGTGACTCCAAGTAAATAAATAAATGGTGAACAATCCCACCACCTTGTAGTACAAAGTGCTCAAACAATGAGTCATCAGTTCCAGAAAGGCAAAATGAAACAATTATACAAAATATAACAGTATAATGAAATGTAATAAAGTGTGATCTCATGGGCCCTAAATCCGAATAGACTGAGGAAACAAAATTGCCTAAAACGTATAAAAAGCTGTAAAATGAGTGACAAATACAGTGTGGGTACAAAAAAAAAAAAAAATGAACCAAATAAAAATATATAAATCAAAAAAAGTCCATGTTCATGAGGGCTAGTATCATACTAGCACATAAAAAATATTGTACATACTGAAACAAAAAAAAAAAAAGAAATCTCAGTGCAAAAGGGCTAGTATCATACTAGCACATATGTGGTAACTCAAATTCTTATTAGTGACTCCAAGTAAATAAATAAATGGTGAACAATCCCACCACCTTGTAATACAAAGTGCTCAAACAATGAGTCACCAGTTCCAAAAAAGGCAAGTCCACAAGCCACAGGAAAGGGAAACAAAGTCTTCAGTGGGGACACCTCTGTGCTCGCAAGCATCTCACCTTACTGCTGCAAGACAACAGCTTGTAATCCAATAACAGATCGCCAGCAGGCAAGGGTCCCATCCAGTAGTTCAGGCAATTCAGGTGGTGGGTGTGCAGGATGGTATATAAAAAACATAAGCAGACAGTATATAATATAACTCCGTGGCGGCCAGAGTGGAAAAAGGGACAGGACACAGAAGGGGGATGCACTCACTTTTTTAAAATGAGTGTGGGCGTCAATCCAACGAACGCCGAGTTTGTATACCTAAAAAGAGTGTCTTCAAACCGTCCCCATTTCCTCAATGCTCGTCACAATGGGATGAATATATGTGGAGTGTTGGAAGAGAGTGCACATAGCGTGATCCCGTATATAAATCAGTTTATTAGGTTAAAAACAACATGGTACACTTACATTTAGCAGAAGGCTATAGTAAAAAACATCCACGAGCACCGAGCTCGTATCCTATCTTCAGTCTATGACAGTTCCCGTGCTCCAATCCTGATGCGTATCGTCACGTGACTTCATCAGAGGATGTGACAGCTGTGACAGCTGTTATATAGCCCAGTGACGTAACCGGGTGACCTCAGAGGGGGCAGGGTTACCCATTTACGTCACTGGGCTATATAACAGCTGTCACCCCCCCTTTTCCTGTGGCCTGCCAGGTTCCATGCTCAGATAAGGGTCTGGTATTGATTTTGGGGGGACCCCCACTCCATTTTTTTTTAAATTTCAATCATTCAATGATTTTTTATGTATATTGCAGGGATCCAGCAATACATTACAGCCGCGAGCAATTTTGAATGACATTTTTTCCTTTAGAAATGTCATTTTGCTGCGGTACTGTTATAAACATGGGAAAGATGCGCTACTTTACAGGCAGACTAAGGGGACCCCCAGGCACAATATTTAAAGGAATATTTCATTTTTATTGTTTCACTTTAGGCATTATTGATATCACTGCTCCTGAAAAAAACGGCCGTTTTAAAAACTTTTTTGCATTGATACATGTCCCCGGGGCCAGTACCTGGGTCCCAATACACTTTTTATGGCAATAACTTGCATAAAAGCCTTTAAAATGAACATTTTTGATTTTTCCGGTTCCTATCCCATTGTCTTTAACGGTGTTCGCATGTTTGCACAAATTTTTTTGGCTGTTCGCATGTTCTGGTGCGAACCAAACCGGGGGGTGTTCGGCTCATCCCTAATGGGCACTTATTTTTATTTTTTTGCAAAAAGGGCTAGCAGGAATTGAACTAGCAGGACTCTATTTTCTGGCTAAAGTTCCACTCTAAAGCGGAACTAAACCCTCCTATCCTTTTCAGCCAAGAAAGCTGCTTTCTTAGCCTCTGGTAAATGTGTACCGGCCATGGTGCTGCACATGTGACCAGCCATTTGATGGTTTGACATTTTGATTGAGAGCACAAGCAAATGTGACAGCATTCCAGGAATGTACCTGTGTCACACCTAGCCCAATGCAGGTGGTCTTACATTATAGCTGGCTACTGTGTTCTTCGCCTATAGCATAGCAGCTCCCTTTCCCATAAGGCAAGCAGGCCTACCGGTACTCGGTTGCCTCCAGGTCTTATACACAATGCTATAGTTCCTGGCCATCATGCCAGGGCAGGCGCAAACTGAGCAAAGCAAACAGGTACTTGCGGTTGGCAGACAGGCAGAGTGGTTCTATGACAGTCCAGGAAAAAGGCAGGCTGAGTTCAGGAAATAGTCCAATATCCGGTCCAAGGTCATACACAGGGAAATCCAAACTAGCAGAGCAGGGCAGAAAGACAGGGGAGCTTGATCAGGAATTACACACATATCACTCTCTATCACAAGCATGCGAGAGTGAGTGTTTGATTGGCTTATAAAAGGTTTGGTTTCCACCCAGAGACTGGCCACATTAATCACCTTGCAGGTGGACAGACAAGGAGGGTGCCATAGCCAAAACCAGGATGCTGGAATGAGGAGCGGGAGCGCTAGATGCTCCTGAAATTATCCCCCCCCTGAGGAGGGCCCCTGGATCCCTTGGAGCAGGTTTGTTAGGATTCTGTCGATGGAAGTTCCATACAAGTCTGTTAGCGTGAACAGATGCAGCTGGGACCTAAGAATTTTCTTCAGGACCAAAGCCCTTCCAGACCACCAGATATTGGATGCAATTCCTTACTTTCCTGGAGTCCAGAATACGTTCTACCTCATATTCTTCCTGTCTGTTGACCATGAACAGAGGCTGAGATGAAACAATAGTGTCCTTCTGAAGAGGATTTAGAAGAGAAACATGAAAGACATTAGGGATCCTCATAGAGGCAGGAAGTTGTAGTCTAAAGCAGTGGTTCTCAATCTCAGTCCTCAAGTACCCCCAACGGGCCATGTTTTGGGAACTTCCCGTAGATAAAATAACTCTTATCAATACCATGTCATTGATATTGATTTAAAGCAGCTGTGCAAAGTGTAGGAAAACCTGAAAACATGGCCCATTGGGGGTACTTGAGGACTTAGGTTGAGAACCACTGGTCTAAAGGATACTGGGTTTACCTTGTGAATAACTTTGTAAGGCCCAATAAACCTAGGGGCCAGTTTATGTGAGGGAACTTTGAAAGACAGATTTCTCGTGGACAGCCAGACCTGATCCCCGACCTTAATGTGAGAAGCCTGAGATCGGAGACGATCTGCAAAGTGTTTTTTTGGGCAGCGGAGCTAGAGGACAAGTTTGTGTCAACTGTGGTGTTAGCATCAGGAATATCAGAAGAAATGTCTAAGAACAAACAGGACTTAGGATGGAAACTATAAACACAATAGAAAGGAGAAATTCCAGTAGAAGAATGAGGCCAGTTCTTTTAGGCAAATTCAGCTCAGGACAATGCTGAGGACCAGTGGAGTAGCATGGGTTGTCAGCGCCCAGGGCAAGGCAAGTAATTTGCGCCCCCTAACCTGCGGACTTTTAGCACTCCCTGAGTCCCTTCCCTTCCTATAATAGTACTGACCAGCCTGATTCCTACACTGACCACTACACTAACCTACCTACCTGATTCCTACACTGACCTACCTGACCACTGCACTAACCTACCTGATTCCTACACTGACCTACCTGATTTCTACACTGACCTACCTGATTCCTACACTGACCTACCTGATTCCTGCACTGACCTACCTGACCACTACACTAACCTACCTGCTTCCTATACTGGCCACTACACTGACCTACCTGTCCACTATCCTGACCACTACACTACCCGATTCCTACACTGTCCACTACACTACACTGACCTACCTGACCACTACACTATGCTGTCCACTACATTACACTGTCCACTACACTACACTGACCACTACACTGCACTGACCACTACACTGCACTGACCACTACACTGCATTGACCACTGCACTGACCACTGCACTACACTGTCCACTGCACTGACCACTACACCAACCTACCTACCTAAATCCTACACTGACCTACCTGACCACTGCACTAACCTACCTGATTTCTACACTGACCTACCTGATTTCTACACTGACCTACCTGATTCCTACACTGACCTACCTGACCACTGCACTAACCTACCTGATTCCTACACTGATCTACCTGATTTCTACACTGACCTACCTGATTCCTACACTGACCTACCTGATTCCTGCACTGACCTACCTGATTCCCACACTGACCTACCTGACCACTACACTAACCTACCTGCTTCCTATACTGGCCACTACACTTACCTACCTGTCCACTATTCTGACCACTACACTACCTGATTCCTACACTGTCCACTACACTACACTGACCTACCTGACCACTACACTACGCTGTCCACTACACTACACTGACCACTACACTGCACAGACCACTAAACTGCACTGACCACTGCACTGTACAAGGTATAGGGAGTGGCGCTGTGTTAGGAGTGTGACTGGAATTTAAAGAATTCAAGTGTATAAATTAAATTAAAAAAATTTTTTGGTATGATCCAAAAGTTTTTTAACAGGAAAATCTTTTCTTATTTTAGTGAAAACACCTTAATAAGTGAAAAAATGCTTCTATATGTGCAAAAAATCGCAAATCTTAAACAACACCATAAAATATAAATACATTTTCATGTTGATAAATATAAAGTGATAGATGCCAAAGGCAGTGATTATCAAACAGCAATATATAGATGTGCAGTAATCATACGCAGTAAAAAATCATTAATAGTGTGTCAAAATCGCAGCTAGAAAATCGCAAACTAAAAAATCACAGCTTAAAAAATCAGAAAACCATATGTTATTTAGTGCAAAAAATGTTCATAAAAATTGTGCATAAAGTTCTTCTTTAAGTGATAAAGTGCCGTGCTGTAACAACTGATGATCCCCCCAATGTGGTTGCACTCACCGGAGCGCTCCACCCCTGCTTGCAAGGGTTTCCTTGCACAGGGAGAACATGAACACTCCATGCTGTTAGTGACTTGACTTCGAACTAAGGACTCCATGTAATGTTTTGATAAGAACATACAGCCCCAGCTAGCTGCCGATTGCACCTTTGTTCACTGCTGCTGCTGATCTTTACACCACTGGCTGCTACCCTGATTGTCCTGGTACAAGTGCTACGCTATCAACTTTGATGAAGACTCCTAGCCAAGGGAAACGCCTGCGGCATCACACATATTTTTTGGATATCCAGAGGGGACCTTTTTACACTTGAAGGGACAGGTAGTCCCCACCTCCCTGTGTGTACAGCTGGTTTTTCTGGATTGGGACGCGTGGAAGGAAATTGACATCCACGGGACTGGAGTGACAGGATTAACAGTATACGCTCGTACCCCTGCAGGGGTTGAGCGCTCCGGTGAGTGCAACCACATTGGGGGGATCATCAGTTGTTACAGCACGGCACTTTATCACTTAAAGAAGAACTTTTTGCACAATTTTTATGAACATTTTTTGCACTAAATAACATATGGTTTTCTGATTTTTTAAGCTGTGATTTTTTTAGTTTGCGATTTTCTAGCTGCGATTTTGACACACTATTAATGATTTTTTACTGCGTATGATTACTGCACATCTATATATTGCTGTTTGATAATCACTGCCTTTGGCATCTATCACTTTATATTTATCAACATGAAAATGTATTTATATTTTATGGTGTTGTTTAAGATTTGCGATTTTTTGCACATATAGAAGCATTTTTTCACTTATTAAGCTGTTTTCACTAAAATAAGAAAAGATTTTCCTGTTAAAAAACTTTTAATTTAATTTATACACTTGAATTCTTTAAATTCCAGTCACACTCCTAACACAGCGCCACTCCCTATACTTTGTACTGTACTGTTTGGGGGATCACATAGGTGTCCCCTCCCCACTTAGGGGGGCTGCAGGTGTTAGTTAGTCTACAAGCGCGGATCCGTTGATATATTTTTTCTACACTGCACTGACCACTACACTGCATTGACCACTGCACTGACCACACTGACCACTACACTACACTGTCCACTGCACTGACCACTACACTACACTGACCACCACACTACACAGACCACTACACTGCACTGACCACTACACTGCACAGACCACTACACTGCACTAACCACTACACTGACCACTACACTATACTGTCCACTGCCCCGACCACTACACTGACCATTACACTGACCACTACACTACACAGGCCACTACACTGCACTGACCACTACACTGTCCACTGCACTGTCCAGTACACTGTACTGATCACTATACTGCATAGACCACTACACTGCAGACCACTACACTGCACTGCCCACTACACTGTCCATTTTATTGCACTGACCACTACACTACACTGTCCATTACAATGACCATTACACTGACCACTGCACTGTCCACTACACTGCATCGACCACTACACTACACTGCACTGCCCACTACACTGTCCACTTCATTGCACTGACTACTACACTACACTGACCACTACACTACACTGTCCACTACACTACACTGACCACTGCACTGTCCATTACACCGACCACTACACTGTCCACTACACTAACCATTATACTACACTGTCTACTACACTAACCACTACACTGTCCACTACACTAACCATTATACTACACTGTCCACTACACTAACCACTACACTAACCATTATACTACACTGTCTACTACACTAACTACTACACTGTCCACTACACTAACCATTATACTACACTGTCCACTACACCAACCACTGCACTGTCCACTACACTGACCATTATACCACACTACACTGATTACTACAGTACACTGACCACTACACTACACTGACCACTACACTGCACTCTACACTACACTACACTTATACTGACACCAGACATTTTTTAAATTTATACTGACTCTAACTGCTTGTCTTATCTCTCTAATCTCTTTGGCTGGCTGCTCCCTCTCTCCCCAGACCGTATCCACCCCCTCACCTGCAGCTTGTAGCTTCCATCATTTCGGAGGAGAGGGGGGAGCCTGGAGGAGGTGAAGGCAGCAGCGGTGTTCACAATGGTGGGGAATCCAGTCAGGAGCAACCGTGATCGCAGATAGGCCAGTCTGTCCGCAATCACGAATAGGCCAGCCAGGCCATCATCATGGATAGGCCAGCCCGGCTGCCATCACGGATTGGCCAGCCCGGCCGCCATCACGGATAGGCCAGCCCGGCCGCCATCACGGATTGGCCAGCCCCACCACTATCACGGATTGGCCAGCCCCGCCACTATCAGGGATTGGCCAGCCCCGCCACGGCCCCCGCACATGGCCCCATTCACCTAATCACAGGGCGCCAGCCGCAAATGAGCTCAGGGACACAGGAAGTACACATTAGGGGGATGGACCCGGCAGTTACACACACTGCCTGGCGCAGGATTTCGCCCCCCTAAATGTTGTGTCCGGGGCCACGGCCCCCTCTGCACCCCCCATGCTATGCCACTGCTGAGGACCATTCCACTTGCTTATCAGGGACAAAACAGCGAAGATAGGTCTTCGGGGATTGGTTCGTCCTCTTTGTTTGCTCATTCGTTTGTGGATGATAGGCAAATAAAAAAGAGAGGCTGGTTCCCAAGAAGTCACAGAAGGCAAATTGTGTACCCCTATCGGAGACAATGTTCTGGGGAAACTATGGAGCCTAAGTATTTCTCTGACAAATAAGGAAACCAGGAGTTTCAAGGAAGGGAGTTTGGCGAGTGGAATAAATTGAGCCATTTTACTAAAGCGTTCCACTACCATCCAGATGGCTGTGAGCCCATTTAAAGGGGAGAGGTAAACAATAAAGTCAATGGCTATGTGCGTCCAAGCTGTTTACGGACAGGCAAGGGTAGGAGTAGTGCAGAGGGCTTGATCTTTGTAGACTTATGCCCCGTACACACGGTCGGACTTTGTTCGGACTTTCCGACAACAAAATCCTCTGATTTTTTCCGACGGATGTTGGCTCAAACTTGTTTTGCATACACACGGTCGCACAAAGTTGTCGGAATTTCCGATCGACAACCACGCGGTCACGTACACCACGTACGAAGAGACTAGAAAAGGCCGGTTCAGAACCAAGCACGGCACCCTTTGGGCTCCTTTTGCTAATCTCGTGTTAGTAAAAGTTTGGTGAGAGACGATTCGCGCTTTTTCAGACTCGTGGCTTTCAGATCGTTTTCTGACGTTCAGTTTGTGCTTGTGGGTTTGTATCTGCTCTTCAGTGCGTGCAGTCAGTTCGTATTGGAGTTTTCTGTGCGATTTTGTCCGCTCGTTGCTGTTTTTCAGGTCGCTCTTCACAGGCCTTGCTGTTCTTCAGTGCGTTCTGTTACTTCGTTCTGAGCAGCCGACCGTTTTCTAGCCATGTTGCGTATGCGTACTCCTCGTAGAGTTCATGCTGTGCGGGGGCTTGGTGTTGGGGTCCTGACCTTGACACAAGTCCAGTCCATAAACAGGGTGGGGAGGAGTTCATGGACCAAGAATTGGTTGCTTCAGCGTGACCAGTTCTGTCATATGCCTTTGCTCCATGAGATCCGTGAGAATAATCCTGATGATTTCAGGAACTTTCTCAGGATGACGGACCCCGTGTTTCACCGTCTGTTGGCTTCGCTGACCCCCTATATTAGCAGGCAGGATACCTGCATGAGGCAAGCCATCACTCCGGAGCAGAGGTTGGTCGCTACCTTGCGGTATTTGGCCACAGGGAGAAGCCTGCAGGACCTCAAGTTCTGGACAGGCATCTCCCCCCAGGCTCTGGGGATCATTATCCCAGAGACCTGTTCTGCCATCATACAGGTCCTGCAGAAGGAGTATATGAAGGTAAGATTTTTATCCTTTTATATCACATTTTATGGTATTGAATGTTTGCTAATATATTGTATTTCTTTCCTCATTCCCTAATTACCATGATTGTAATATGCTGTGAATGTCCCCTTTGTCCTCATGCATGCTGGATTTTTATATAATTATTATTTTAGGTCCTTCATACATATTTGCCCTTCAATAACCTCCCCAGCATGGTGTCTCCTAGCCCTATATTCACCTCATGTAGTCACTTAACAATGTATTTTATCAGCTCCATAGTAGTGCTTTACCCCAAACACCCCCTAAAATGTTTGGAAATGTTATTTTTGATTTAAATTCAGGCAGAGGGCCAGAGGCTTTTTTTTGTGGTGTCCCCAAATTTTTTGTAACCCTCCCTCCCCCAACTGCTAAGTCATCTGATCCCAATTCTCTATCTATCCTCAATCATCTATCTGCTGACTTTGCCAAACCTATACACACTATACCCATCTCTTTAGTGGTCAGATTTATGGATGAATTGCCCAAAGCATGTAGTGCAAGGGCCTGCCTGTATACTTTCCAATGGTACTGTTTAAAGTTCTTGTATCCTATTATGATCTTGATAGGTAATAGCAGAATGTCCAAATGTGCTCAAATGTGTACAGTGTGTATTTATATCTTTGTATTATGACACTTCTTACCTGTCCAGTGGGCTGCCAATAGTGTAACTAAGGAGGGGCTGTTCCAAGTAATACCCTGTATTTAGGCATTCATCTCTCAATGAAGTGAAGAGGGTTACCTGTCCAAGAGCTCCCCCCCTATAATGTTAGAAATGGCCCATGAGAGGGGGGGAGGGGGAATATGATAGGTGTACCTTATACTTTGTTGTTGTTAAATTCCCCTTAATAAATGCTATCTGGAGGTTGACCCATAATGTTTGTGTCTAATCTGCTTGCCAGGTTTCTGTGAAAAAATAGTAATGTTTATTTTTTTTTCCTCAACAGTTTCCTTCAACGCCACAGGAATGGCAGACTGTGGCCTCCCACTTTGCCCAGCGGTGGGACTTTCCTAACTGCGGAGGGGCAATTGATGGGAAACACGTCCACATCGTCCCACCACCCAACTCGCGGTCGTACTATTATAATTACAAGGGGTTTAATAGTATAGTGATGTTGGCGGTGGTGTCGGCTAATTACGACTTCTTGTTTGTGGACGTGGGAAAGAATGGCCGGATGTCCGATGGTGGAGTGATCGCCCAGACGGAGTTCTACAGGCGTCTCCAGAATGGCAGCTTGGACTTGCCACCTCCAGAGGACAATGTTGAAGGTCTCCCATTTGTGTTCGTTGCTGATGAAGCGTTTGCGCTGGGGGACCACCTGATGCGGCCATTCCCGATGAGGACCCTCACCCCGGAACAGAGGGTTTTTAATTACCGGCTGGCCAGAGCCCGAAGAGTGGTGGAGAACACATTTGGAATCCTGGCCAGCCGGTTCCGATTATTTCTGACACCCATCCATATGGCGGAGTATAAACTGAACCATATAATACTGGCGTGCTGTGTTCTCCATAATTTTTTAAGAAAACATTCAGCCAACTATGCTGGCTCAGTTGGGCCTGAGGCCGGAATCCCAAATACATCAACAATGACGGCGCTTGAAAGTGGCCATCCTGGCTTGCCCTCCCTAAATGCCCGTGATGTCCGGTTACGATACCTGGAGTTCTTTGCGGGTAGGGGGGCTATCAATATGCCAGACAATCTGTGACACCTTTTTCAAATAAAAAACAACCAAAAGAAATTCTTGGTGGACATTTACTGCTTGTGTTTGTTTTAGCTGACCCTGACAGAAATGTGTTGAGTGCAGAAAATGTCGTGATTGGGTAACCTTATAAAGAATAGTGTTGGCTGGTACTTCCTAAATGCCAAAACACATTTCACTACAAGTGCACTTGCAACTGCACTGAACCTGCACTTGTAGTGCAAAGTGTATTTGCCCTTAGGAAATAACCCCCATTTTTGCATAAAACAGCTATTACATCACCCCAAAAGTGTTGTAGTGTTGAGACAATAATCCACACATTCTTGAGTAAGGCACTTTTTTATACCTGCACAATCACATGTGCATTTACCAAAGGTTTTTAAAACAAACCAACATGTTTGTTGTATAACAATTTTTGGGGGGGCATTATCAAAAATCGAAATATCCATTTCAGATAAAACAGGCCTGTGTAAAACCAACAAGAAAGCCAAAAAACTTGAACTTACAAAGTTCACATTAGGTAAAACCTGAAGGCTATATCAGACATCAGTATTTAGGAACTGTGTTTGTTATAGCGTTCAGATGGGGGGAAATCACCCCTGGAAAAGCCACATTTGGAAGATGCACACCAATTTACGAATGTCAACATGTGCTATCTGCCATCAGGGGGGATCAAGGGACGTGTTTTGGGGGAGCAAGCCCTTCCTCAATGCTACTTTATAATTGAGTAAGGGGTTGCACCCCCAGAATGCGTCCATTGCTCTCCCGTGATGGCAGATAGCACATGTTGGCACACTGTGTGCATCCTCCAAATTTGGCTTTTCTAAACATTGTAAAAATTTTAGTAAGAAAAAACAGGTGATTTTGTGGGGTTTAAATTCGCCCCAAAACATCAATGATGTTATTATTTTTTTTAATAACATCACTGATTTGTTGCTGGATGTTTTGCAATTGGAGATTACACCCCATGATCTCCCCGATCAGTATCTGGGCACTTTCAGATGTAAAGCGTTCTGGATCAAGATCACCTAAAAAGAGATAAAGAACAAAAAAAACAGGTCTCAAAAATCTGCCAACATCCATCTCTTTTACCTGAGCCTGTGGTTGCAGACACTCACCTGTTGTGGTGCCAATCTCCACCACATCTTCTTCTTCCTCCTGCTCAGCTTCTTGTGTTGGTATTTCCCCTTCTTCCAGAGGGGGGGTCTCTGGTCTCCTGGGATGAGGGGTGTCCTCCGAGTCTTTTCTCCCCCTATGTAAAACAAAAATGGTATAATTAGCACACAGATATTTGATGGCAGAACTAGAAATAGGAAACATTGCTTGGAAGTGGGGTACAATTGTCTATTTTAGCCGAGTTCCAAGATGTATATTTTTTATTGTCCTTTGTCAAGCTGCAATACTTTACCTGTTTAGTACAAGCTTCACAGATGTAGCCCCCCCTATAGTATACACTGGAGCACCTGTGTGCCCCCCCTAATAAAAATGGTGTTCTTGAGTCCCACACTAGTGCTCCAGTGTCCAGATGTGAAAACAGCTGCTCAGTGTCCTCTCCTTACACACAATCTAGTTGGCATTTCATTCTAGTAACAAACCCATCTACACAAACAAATATTTGGCATCCAAGTAGGCCCCCAAAATGTGTAAAAATGCATATGGCCTAAACAATGGTGTTCTAGAGGCCGAAAGAAAAATGTTTGATACGAACGAATAATGGGCCCATGAACATTAAAGTTGACCTTTTTAAACGTTACAATTACTAAAAGCATATGGAGCAGAACGAACGGAATAAAGACAGAAAGAATAGGAACACAGCACAACTACTTACTTTTTTGCAGCACTCTCCGGATCTTTCGGTACTGCTCTGGCTCTCTCAACTTCAGGTCCGACCACCGCTTCCTGAGCTGATCTTTAGATCTTCGTACCCCGAAATTCCTCTCCAGACTCCGGACCACTTTACCAATGATTTTGGCCTTTCTGATGTTGGGGTGGGGGTAAGGCCCATATTTTCCGTCATAGTCGGACTTCTTCATGATGTCAACCATCTCCAACATCTCCCCAAACGACATATTTGTGGCCTTAAAACGTCTCCTTCTGGATCGGGACGTGCCTGGATCCGGGCTTTCCTCCTCCTCCTCCTCGTTGTTAGAATTATTATCACGCACCTGTTGTAACTCCGCCATCATGCTCTTCCCCCACTGCGCCGAACGAAAAGGGGCGGGGAATACACTAGAAAGAATGTCAGGGGCGGGCGGAGTTACACGCATGCGCAGTGTGTATAAAGCGTAACACGTGTGCGTATTACGTACGATCTGTGAGCGGAGGAAGGAGCATTGGACGCGCCGATCGTAAGAACGAAGGTAAGAGACAAACTTGGGCCTATACTGCTTCTAGATTGAGGCCTATATTGTAACAAGATTAGGAGAGTTTTGTCTGACATTAGGCTTTGTCTTGTGTTGTTTCTTGCAGTGAACATGGATATCTTAATGAGAGATACTGACTTCATGTCACTATTCATTGATATGCTAAGTGAGCTGCCCTGTCTGTGGGAGATTACCCACCCCCATTTCAAGAACCAAGCAAAGAGGAAGGCAGCACTGGAGCAATTGTGTGAAATTGTGAAGCAGGTGATCCCCACGGCAGACATCACTTATTTAAAGATATTAATTGGTTGCCTGAGGAGCACATATCTGAGGGAGCGCAAGAAAGTCCTGGATTCACAGAGATCCGGAGCAGCAGATGACATCTATGTCCCCAGGATGTTGTACTACGACAGGCTGCACTTTCTGGCAGGCCAGACTGAACCCAGGCCATCCCTCTCCAGTCTTCCTTTTACGCTTCCTTCCCCCCCGGCTGAGGCTTCTGACGCCCAACCTGGGCCTTCCAGGCCATATGTGGAGGAGCCCAGATTGAGCCAGGTATAGCATTCCCCTAAATATTTCTGCTTGTCCAATCAATGATGTTAACTAAATGTTAGTTGGGAGTACTAATTTAGGATTGTGATTGATGATGCAAAACATTACAACTATGTCCCTTTTTCATACACAGGGAAGTCTCAGCCAGGAGGTGGCCGGGCCGAGCCGGCTGGCTGATATCAAGGTCCCTCCACCACACCTGAAAAGAGAAAGTGGCAGTAGGACGAGTGCCCTAGAGGAGGCGGCTATCAGATTCTTTTGGAGGGCTACAGAGGTCCTGGGAGCACCACACACCATGCAGGAGAACATTGCTGCATTCATTGCATATAAAATGCAGAGGATGGAGGAGTCCCTCATATCAGAGGCTCTGGAGAAAGGTGTGAGGGGCCAAATTACACCTCACACACAGCTTTGGGATGGTCCTCCTCCTCCTCCTCCCTCTCCTCCAGGTCCTCCCAGTCCTCCTCTAGGTCCTCCCAGTCCTCCTCCAGGTCCTCCCAGTCCTCCTCCTCCTCCTCCTCCTCCTCCAGGTCCTACTCCTCCTCCTGCCACATCTCCAACTGCACAGCCACAGCCCGGAAGGAAGCGTGAAAGGAAGACTAGACAGTGATTGCCCTGGATCCAGTCTGGTCGGCCAAAAGATGCAGCCTCTTGTGTTACCACAGCCTGGGGACACAGATGTCATCTGCTGCTATCCGAGTCTCTGTGAATCCCGGACCAGACTGCCCTCCCTTACATATGGACTCCTCAGGCCACCAATTTTGATGTTTAAGAATTGATGTCTGCCGTGGGGGTCCCAGGCTTCACTAATTTCTGCTGTTGATCCAGTGTTGCCTTCCTCTTTGTTTGGTTCTGATACCTTAATAAAGGATTTTTGTTTTGAATTATACTCTCCTATGTGTTTTACTTCAAAAATGACAGTTTGTTTGTGAGGATTCAGGTACATTTCAAATATACAATGTGAAATGAACAAGGGACACCAACAACAAAAAATCTCCTGGAGATTAAATAAAAAAAGATATCAATGGTGTTGGGGTAACTTGAAACACAAAACACACACAAAAATTATCTGGAGTAAAAATAAAAATAACATTGAACAAAGATCAGCCTTGGAAAAAATCCAAATATTAAAGAAAAAAAAAGGCTTAAAATCCAAAAAAAAAAAACATAAAAAATATAAAACTGTCAGATGTGACAACTAATAACAATATATTGAGGGAATCCCACTAAAAAAACACAAAGAAAAGTTTGTGAGAAGTGTGTGTGAATATGAGCATCAAAACTACTTAATTCTTGTCACATTATAAAGAAGAAGAGAGTGCGCTGTATTAAACCATTTTGAACATTGCAGCGTGACGAAAGTGCTGTATCCATTGCGAACGCTAAGTTTACCAGAACGAGCTGTCCCGTGTCGGAATTTCTTCTGAGCATGCGTGGCACTTTGTGAGTCGGAACAGGCCACACACGGTCGGAATTGACGCGATCGGATTTTGCTGTCGGAAAATTTTATCTCCTGCTGTCCAACTTTGTGTGTCGGAAAATCCGATGGAAAATGTCCGATGGCGCCCACACACGGTCGGAATTTCCGACAACACGCTCCGATCGGACATTGTCCATCGGAAAATCCGACCGTGTGTACGGGGCATTAGAGCGAGCACAAGTTTTGCAAGATTTTACATAGGAACATGAGTCCTTACAGAGAGAGGGCCACCAAAGCCTGCGAGAAATCAAAGAAAAAGTTTTAGTAATTCCTGGGTGCCCAATTTAAGCCTAAGATGGAGAGGAACAAACAGCTTTCCTGGGGGTAGATTGGATGGAGCAGTAGACTGAGCCTTTAAAATAGAGTCCGAAAGGTCAGACGAAAGGGCCCCTATCACTTGTGCTGGAGGTAAGATATTTTAAATCTTAGATGAAGTTTGCGAACAGGGCTCAAAACTGCGAGACAAGGTGTCTGCCTTGGCATTCTTAAAACCAGGAAAGTAGGAAATAGTGAAATTAAAGCGGGTAAAGAAGTGGGAGCAACGGGCCTGAAGAGGGTTAAGCGCTTGACCGTCTTAATGTATTCCAGATTCTTATGGTTGGTATAGACTACAAACGGATGACGAGCCCCCTTCAGCCAATGTCGCCATTCCTCAAGGGCATATTTAACGACTTAAACCGCGTACATACCGTCGGATTTTCCGACGGGAAATGTTCGATGTGAGCTTTTTGTCGGAAAGTCCGACCGTGTGTATTCTCCATCGAACATTTGCTGTCGGAATTTCCGCAAACACAAGTGTTTGAGAGCAGGTTCTCAAATTTTCCGACAACAAAACTTGTTGCCGGAAAGTCCGATCGTGTGTACACAAGTCCGCAAACACAAGTGTTTGAGAGCAGGTTCTCAAATTTTTCGACAACAAAACTTGTTGCCGGAAAGTCCGATCGTGTGTACACAAGTCCGTCACACAAAAGTTCACACATGCTCTGACAAGCAGAAGGAGCCGCACTGGCTATTGAACTTCCTTTTTCTCAGTTCGTTGTACGTGTTGTACGTCACCGTGTTTTCACGTTCGGAATTTTTGGCCAACATTTGTGTGACCGTGTGTATGCAAGGCAAGTTTGAGCAAACATCCTTCGGAAAAAAATCCACGTTTTTTTTGTTGGAAAATCCGATCGTGTGTACGGGGCATAAGAGTTCCCGGTTCCCAATGTCATACTATAGCTCTGCACTGGAGAACTTCAGAGAAAAAAAAGCACAGAGATGTAGCTTGTTAGACAAAGACAACTGCTGGGATAGGATGGCTCCTACCCCGACATCAGAGGCATTAACTTCCACAGTAAATGGCATTGTGGGGTCAGGATGTGTCAGTACAATATATATCAATATAGTTACATAGTAGGTGAGGTTGAAAAAAAGACACAAGTCCATCAAGTCCAACCTATGTGTGTGATTATATGTCAGTATTACATTGTATAGCCCTGTATGTTGCAGTCGTTTAGGTGCTTATCTAATAGTTTCTTGAAACTATCGATGCCCCCCCCCCGCTGAGACCACCGGCTTCCAAGGATTCCACATCCTTGCCGCTCTTACAGTAAAGAACCCTCTACGTAGTTTAAGGTTAAACCTCTTTTCTTCTCATTTTAATGAGTGGCCACGAGTCTTGTTAAACTCCCTTCTGCGAAAAAGTTTTATCCCTATTGTGGGTTCACCAGTATGGTATTTGTGTATTGAAATCATATCCCCTCTCAAGCGTCTCTTCTCCAGAGAGAATAAATTCAGTGCTTGCAACCTTTCCTCATAACTAATATCCTCCAGACCCTTTATTAGCTTTGTTGCCCTTCTTTGTACTCGCTCCATTTCCAGTACATCCTTCCTGAGGACTGGTGCCCAGAACTGGACAGCATACTCTAGGTGCGGCCGGACCAGAGTCTTGTAGAGCGGGAGAATTATCGTTTTATCTCTGGAATGAATCCCCTTTTTAATGCCTGCCAATATTCTGTTTGCTTTGTTAGCAGCAGCTTGGCATTGCATGCCATTGCTGAGCCTATCATCTACTAGGACCCCCAGGTCCTTTTCCATCCTAGATTCCCCCAGAGGTTCTCCCCCCAGTGTAGAGATTGCATTCATATTTTTGCCACCCAAGTGCATTATTTTACATTTTTCTACATTGAACCTCATTTGCCATGTAGTTGCCCACCCCATTAATTTTTTCAGATATTTTTGCAGGGTTTCCACATCCTGCGGAGAAGTTATTGCCCTGCTTAGCTAAGTATCGTCCGCAAATACAGAGATTGAACTGTTTACCCCATCCTCCAGGTCGTTCATGAACAAATTAAACAGGATTGGTCCCAGCACAGAACCCTGGGGGACCCCATTACCCACCCCAGACCATTCTGAGTACTCCCTATTTATCACTACACTCTGAACTCGCCCTTGTAGCCAGTTTTCAATCCATCTACTCACCCTATGGTCCATGACAACAGACCTTATTTTGTACAGTAAACGTTTATGGGGAACTGTGTCAAATGCTTTTGCAAAATCCAGATACACCACGTCTACGGGCCTTCCTTTATCTAGATGGCAACTCACCTCCTCATAGAAGGTTAATAAATTGGTTTGGCAAGAACGATTCTTCATGAATCAATGCTGATTACTGCTTATGATACCGTTCTCATTACTGAAATCTTGTATATAGTCCCTTATCTTCCCCTCCAAGAGTTTACATACTATTGATGTTAGGCTAACTGGTCTGTAATTTCCAGGGATGTATTTTGGGCCCTTTTTAAATATTTGTGCTACATTGGCTTTTCTCCAATCAGCTGGTACCATTCCAGTCAGTATACTGTCAGTAAAAATTAGGAACAATGGTCTGGCAATTACTTGACTGAGTTCCCTAAGTACCCTCGGGTGCAAGCCATCTGGTCCTGATGATTTATTAATGTTAAGTTTCCCAAGTCTAATTTTAATTCTGTCCTCTGTTAACCATGAAGGTGCTTCCTGTGATGTGTCATGAGGATAAACACTGCAGTTTTTGTTACTGAAGCCCTCCAATTCCTTCGTGAAGACTGAGGAGAACAATAAATTCAATACCTTCACCATCTCTCCATCCTTTGTAACCAGATGTCCTTCCTCATTCTTTATGGGGCCAATATGGTCTGTCCTACCTTTTTACTGTTTACATACTTTGTAAGAATTTCTTGGGATTTTTTTTGCTCTCCTCCGCTATGTGTCTTTCATGTTCTATCTTAGCCGTCCTTATTGCACCCTTACATTTCTTGTTGCATTCTTTATAAAGTCTGAATGCTGATGATGATCCTTCAACCTTGTATTTTTTGAAGGCCTTCTCCTTTGCTTTTATATGCATTTTTACATTGGAGTTAAGCCATCCAGGACTTTTGTTTGCTCTTTTAAATTTATTACCCAATGGAATGCATTGGCTAATGCCCTTATTTAATATGCTCTTAAAGCAAACCCATCTCTCCCCCATGTTCTTCGTTACTAAGATTTGATCCCAATTTATGCCTTCTAGCAAGGTTTGTAGTTTAGGGAAACTGGCTCTTTTGAAATTCAGTGTCTTTGTATTCCCCTTATGTTTCCTATTTGTGTGATTTTGTACTGAAGCCAATTGACCTGTGATCGCTGTTACCTAAATTGCCCTGTATTTCCACATCCGTGATCAGGTCTGTATTGTTGGTAATCAGTAGATACAGTAATGCTTTATTTCTAGTTGGTGCATCTACTATCTGACCCATAAAATTGTCCTGCAAGACATTTAGGAACTGGCGAGCCTTAGATGAATGCGTGGTTCCCTCCGCCCAGTCTATGTCTGGATAATTAAAATCCCCCATTATGATAACACTTCCCATCCTTGCTGCTAATCCAAATTGTAATAGGAGATCTGTCTCCCCTTACTCCCTCAGGTTAGGGGGCCTATAGCATACTCCCAGTATTATTTTCCCCTTAGCTTCATCCCTTTGAAGCTCTAGCCATAAGGATTCCACTTCCTCCCTAGCTCCCTTAGTGATGTCATCTCTCACATTCACTTGTACATTTTTCTTGATATATAGGCACACCCCTCCCCCTTTTCCTCTCTCTATCCTATATATATAGGATATAGGTATACCCTTGAATGTTTGCCAGCCAATCATGAGTGCTGTTGAACCCGGTCTCTGAAATTCCCACAAAATCCAAATCCTCCTCATACAACAGTATCTCTAGTTCACCCACTTTGTCCGCCAGGCTCCTGGCATTGGTGAACATGCCACGTAGTTTAGACTGGTCGCATATTATCCTCTTATTGAGTGTTTCGAGATTGCAACTAGGACTTGCTATTATACCTACCTTGGGTTTATGTGCTTTGGTCAACCTATCACTAATGCCCCCAATACTACCCTCTGGAATATGTTCCTCGCTGACTATCTCTACCTCTGGACCCTCCCCCCCATCGCCTAGTTTAAATCAATGGAGGAGAAATTCCTAATAAACTTCCTATAAAAGTTGGCAAAGCCCAGGAAATATTGCACTGCTTTTACATCTTTAGGCTGAGCCCAATAGGTGATAGCCTGTACTTTGGCAGGATCCATGGCATCCCAGTGTTGGACAGTATATATCCCAGGAATGGTACTTCCGAGACATGAAAAGTACATTTAGAAAGCTTTGCATACAGAGAGTGTTGACGGAGTTTTAACAGGAGCGCACAGATGTGATTGTAATGATCGCTGAGAGATGAAGAGTAAATCAAAATGTCATCCAAAGACAAGAACGAACAGGTCCAAATGCTCATGAAAAATGTCATTCACAAATTCCTGGAAGAAAGTTGGTGCATTATACAGACCAAATGGCATGACAAAGTATTCATAGTGACCTTCACGAGTATTAAAAGCCGTCTTCCACTCATCACCCTCACGAATGCGAATTAAATTGTAAGCTCCCCATAAATCCAATTTGGTGAAAATCTGAGCTCCCTGAATAGGACTAAAGAGCTCAGTAATGAGTGGTAGGGAATACTTGTTAGGTATAGTGATGGTGTGCAGGCCACAGTAATCGATACAGGGCCGTAAGGATCCATCTTTTTTCTCAATGAAAAAGAACCCTGCCCCGGCAGGGGACATGGATGGGCAAATTAACCCCTTCTCCAAATTTTCCTGAAAATGGGTTTTCATGGCCTGGATTTTAGGTAGTGACAGAGAGTAAGTTCAGCCTCTAGGAGGGGTAGTATTAGACAGGAGGTCTATCGGACAATCATATGACCGGTGGGGAGGAAGCGCAGAAGCAGCCTTCTCATGGAAGATGTCAGCAAAGTCAGCATAACAGGTAGGGAGAGCTAGGACAGTGAGGTGGGCCAGTAGTTTGTTGGTTTCAATGCAATTCTGGAGGCAGATCTGGGACCAGGACATAATCAACCCTGTAGCCCAATCTATGTTCAGGGTATGGAGTTTAACCCAAGGATAACCTAGAATAAGAGGATAAGCAGGAGATGTTATCAAGTAAAGGCTGATTGTCTCCTTATGAAATTCGCCATTGGTCAGAGTAATAGGTACAGTGCTTAAGGTGACCAGGCCCATGGACTAGGCAGAGTTATCAACAGCTAAGACTGAAAAGGGTCTGTGCACCTTAGTCAAGGGAATCTGTAGAGGGTATGTTAGGTCCCTATCAATAAAATTGCTAGGGGCACCAGTATCGATGAAATCTGAGATGTGATAAGAAAACATGGCAGAACTAGTGCCGCGTACACACGAGCGGACTTTACGGCAGACTTTGCCCGGCGGACTTTTAAACGTACTTTACGACGGACTTTCTGAATGAACGGACTTGCCTACACACAATCCACCAAAGTCCGTCGAATTCCTACGTGATGATGTACGACCGGACTAAAACAAGGAAGTTCATAGCCAGTAGCCAATAGCTGCCCTAGCGTGGTTTTATGTCCATTGAACTAGCATACAGACGGCGGACTCGATTTCGACGGATTAATTTAAAACATGTTTCAAATCTAAGTCCGTCCAACTTTTGAGAAAACAAAGTCCGCTGGAGCCCACACACGATCGAATTGTCCGACCAAATCCCGTCCGCCGGGCAAAGTCTGCCGTAAAATCCGCTCGTGTGTACGCGGCATAAGTTGTGCAGGAACAGATATTTTATCTGGGGGGGGGGGGTCCTGACACAGTATAGTCTAAAGGAGCTGACTCCATCCGCACTAGACTCTTGGTGTTTCCCAGATTATTAGGGCAGCTGGCGACAAAGTGGCCGTGGTTGCCACAGTATAAGCAGAGTCCCTGAGATCTTTTTCTAGCCTTTTTCCCAAAGGATAAACCAGTAGCACCAATTTGCATGGGTTCCTCCTGGATAAGGTGAGAGGACCCATGAAGGACTGATGGAGAAGTGGCGGCAGAGTGCGAGGGGACGAAGGGAACAAACCTCTCTGCACCCCTTTCCCGTAAACGCCTGTCTATACAGATGACTACTTACATGGCTTCATTCAACAACTTCAGGGTATTGTACTAAGGAGTTCTTGATGGAGTCTGATAAGCCTAACCTGAATTGGCTTCTTAGAACAGGGTCATTCCACCCTGAGTCAGGTGCCCAGCGGGAGAAATCAGAACAGTATTGTTCAGCGGTGTATTTAACCTGATGTAATGACCCAAGGTTAGCTTCTGCTCAGAGGGCACGATCAGGATCACCATAGAGTAAACCCAGGGCCTTAAAAAATTTTTCAACTGACACTCGGGTTGGATCGTCTGCGGGGAGGCTTAAAACCCAAGACTGAGGGTGTCCTTGCAACCATTTAATAATCAGGTCAACCTGATGTGCTTCAGAACCAGAGGAGTGTGGCTTATGCTTAAAGTATAATATACAACTGTTTTTAAAGTTGGAAAACATATGGGGGTCACCAGAAAACCAGTCAGGTGGGTTAACCTTGGCCTCTAGCTTCTGCGTTACTGCTGGAGGTGTGTTTACATGCACAGGCAGTTCCTGGACTTGGCGTGATAGTTTGCAAATTTCATCAGCAAATAAATGAGCCTGTGTAGTCCATCTTTGCAGAAATTTATTTTTTTGTGATAATGTCATACCTACCCCAACACAGGTGGTCAGACACTATAGCTGGCCACTGTGTTCTTGGCCTATAGCGCAGCCTCCTTTCCCATAAGGCAAGCAGGCCTACCGGTACTCGTTTGACCCCAGAACTTATACACAATGCTATAGTGCCTGGCCACCACGCAAGGGCAGGCGCGAACTGAGCAAAACAAACAGGTACTTGCGTTTGGCAGACAGGAAGAGTGGTTCTATGACATGACAGGTAAAAGGCAGGCTGAGTTAAGGGAATAGTCCAATATTCAGGCCAAGGTCATACACAGGAAAATTAAAACTAGCAGAGCAGGGCAGACAGAGAGGGGGGCTTGATCAGGAATTACCCTTGTATCACGTTCTATCACAAGCATGCAAATGAGTGTTTGGCTGACTAATGTGTTCAACAAGAAGAAATGTTTACGGGCCAAATCCCAGAGGAAAAACTGATTCCTAAGGGGAGGTTTAAACAGCCATACCATGTCTGACAGGAAAAAAATTTGGTTAACTGCACGTAACCGTTGAATTTAGAAAAAAGAAGTTCTGATAGACATAGCATGTTCAAGGAAACAAGCAAATAGTCAACAACAGAAAGCTTAATCTGAACTCTCCTAATCCTTGACTAAAAGACATACTGAGGTGAAAAAGAAGAGAGCATATCCCTCTATAAATGCAATAGCCTTAATACCTGGAAACATAGTGTGGTCATGAAAGACACAATCGGTGCTGTCCAGTGTAGGGAGTGGGTCACCCAGAGTGTTGCAGGGGAGTCCTCAAACCTTTCTGGTGATGAAAGTCCTGCAGCATCCAGATGATGTCCAGTGAATGCCAGGTCAGAAGACTCATCAACAAAGGAATACCCCAAGGACTCGGGATCCATCTGTTGTGGAGAATCAGACACAAAGCAGGTGGGAAGATACATTCATTAGGGAAGTCCTTCCTAGAAGACATCTATTACGGGGAAACGCATCAGGTGGAGCTGGATCTGTGACGTCACTACGCATGTGTGCGCCGGCGGGGCCGTGCTATGGATGTGTATACCACTTGTCAATTTCTACAATGTGTAAGTGCAATAACTGTTTATTGAAGGATTTTAAGATTTACAGCAGTATGAGGCTTCTCCTATTTCTTGCCTTTAAATAATATGCAGTGCATCCGGAAAGTATTCACAACCCTTCACTTTTTCCACATTTTATTATGTCACAGCCTTATTCTAAAATGGATTAAATTCATTATTTTCTCAAAATTCTACAAACAATACCCCATAATGACAACGTGAAAGAAGTTTGTTTGAAATCTTTGCAATATTCAAAATAACAAAGGAAAAAATCACATGTACATAAGTATTCACAGCCTTTGCTCAATACTTTGTTGAAGCACCTTTGGCACCAACTACAGCCTCAAGTCTTTTTGATTATGATGCTCCATCAGGTTGGAAGGGGAATGTCAGTGCATAGCCATTTTCAGATCTGATCATGTTCAAGTCTGGGCTCTGGCTGGGCCACTCAAGGACATTCACAGAGTTGTTCCGTAGCCACTCCTTTGTTACCTTGGCTTTGTGCTTAGGGTCGTTGTCCTTTTGGCAGATGAACCTTCGGCCCAGTCTGAGGTCCAGAGGGCTCTGGAGCAGGTTTTCATCTAGGATGTCTCTGTACATTGCTGCATTCATCTTTCCTCGATCCTGACTAGTCTCCCAGTTCCTGCCACTGAAAAACATCCCCACAGCATGATGCTGCCACCACCATGCTTTACTGTAGGGATGGTATTGGGCAGGTGATGAACAGTGGCTGGTTTCCTTCAGACATGACGCTTGCCATTCAGGCCAAAGAGTTCAATCTTTGTTTCATCAGACCAGACAATTTTGTTTCTCATGGTCTGAGAGTCCTTCAGGTGCCTTTTAGCAAACTCCAGACAGGCAGTCATGTGCCTTTTTTTAGGGAGTGGTTTCCGTCTCACCACTATACCATGCAGGCCTTATTGGTGGAGTGCTGCAGAGATGGTTGTTCTTCTGGAAGGTTTTCCTCTCTCGACAGAGAAATGCTAGAGCTCTGTCAGAGTGACCATCGGGTTCTTGGTCACCCTTATCCCCCGAATGTTCAGTTTGGCCAGGCGGCCCGCTCTAGGAATAGTCCTGGTGGTTCCAAACTTCTTCCATTTACGGATGATGGAGGCTAGTGTGCTCATTGGGGCCTTCAATGCTGCATACATTTTTCTGTACCCTTCCCCAGATCTGTGTACAATCCTGTCTCGGAGGTCTACAGACAATTTCTTGGACTTCATGGCTTGGTTTGTGCTTTGACATGCACTGTTAACTGTGGGACCTAATAATATAGACAGGTGTGTGCCTTTCCAAATCATGCCCAATCAACTGAATTTTTCACAGGTGGACTCCAATCAAGTTGTAGAAACATCTCAGGCTGAGTTCACACTTGTACGACAAACGCTCTGACATTGGGAGCTCATGTTGCAGGAGGTATACAAATCAATGTTTCCCTATGAGAGCCGTCTTAACTGGTCCAACACAAGTCGGTCTGACTTTGAAAAAAGTTCCTGCACTACTTTGGTCCAAATTTGATCCTACTTCAGCCCATTGAAAATCATTGAAGTCGAATGAAAGTCGGATCATAATCTTAACTGATCCAACTTTGGAATGCGACTTGTGCTCTGAGGATCTTGAAGGGGAACTCCACGCCAAATGAAAAAAAAAAAAACCTCCAAGCGCATACCAGGCCCTTTGATCTGGTATGGATTTTGAGGTGAACCCCCACGTAAAAAAAATGGCGTCAGGAAAGGGGGTGGGGACAAGCGAGCACCCCCTCCCGTCCTGAACCATACCAGGCAATATGCCCTCAACGTGGGGTGTGGTAGCTTCCGGTGTCACCCGGAGGCTCCGCCCCCTGGTGATGTCACCACCCCATCATACCCGGGTGGTGACGTCACAATGGGGTGGACCTCCGGATTGCGTCAGCGGGTGGCTCTGCCTCATGCCAATATAAGTATTGGCACATGGCGGTCCCAGCATTAGAGCAGGAGAGAGCGTCGAGTCAACATCGGAGGAAGAACAGAGGGAGAAGACACCAGAGAGAGGAGGCCCGACAGAGGCAGAAGATAGCAGACAGAGGAGAAGAACCGGAGAGGCATAGAAGACATCAGCGGAGAGCGGAGGGGAACTGGCAGAGGGAGAAGACAT
The DNA here is from genome assembly GCA_037952925.1 of Lithobates clamitans. Taxonomy (NCBI): domain Eukaryota; kingdom Metazoa; phylum Chordata; class Amphibia; order Anura; family Ranidae; genus Lithobates; species Lithobates clamitans. The sequence continues at coordinate 676,388 of JBBGZY010001321.1, read as the reverse complement.
CGCTAGAGGAGCCGGAGAGGGGAGAAGAAATCGGAAAAGACGCCGAAGTTGCCTTAAAGTGGATGTAAACCCAATGTCATCCTTTCTAAACTACTGCCATAGGGATTATCTATAAGGATATACATGCCTCCTGCATGTATCTTTACCTGTCAAATGTCTGTTGTCTGGAGCTCGGTGGGTGGAGTCGTGATGTCAGTAGACTCTCCGCCCACCTCTACACTCCCCTGTGTATTTCTAACACTGAACTTCTGCTATGATCTCTAACATCCAGTGAAAAGACAGGAAAGTAACCACATGACTTGGTGTGGAACAGCCAATCCTTGCAGAGCTGCTGAAGAAAGGAGTGGGGGAGGGAATTAAAAAATACTGCATGTGTCTTAGGCTGAAGCACAAGATGTAAATCACCTGTCATTTACAGCAAGGGGGAGTATTTGACAAACTTTTTCTCAGTTTGTCAAGAATTATCTCACTGAACAATAAAAGAGGATTGCTCAGAGATTGATTAACTCTGTGTGGCAAGACTGGGCTCAAATGATAGGAAATCTTATACTCTACAGTATGATATAAAAAAAAAATTCAGGTTTACATCCACTTTAATAAAATACATTAAAAACTTGTGTACTGTGTTTATTTTTGACACTTTTCTTTAGGTGAATGGGTAGGGGTACAATGTACCCCATGCTCATTCACATAGGGTGAGGGGGCGGGATCTGGGGGCCCCCCTTTTTAAAGGGGGCTTCCAGATTCTGATAAGCCCCCGCCCGCAGACCCCGACAACCACCAGCCAGGTTTGTCGAGAAGAGGCCCTTGTCCTCATCAACATGGGGACAAGGTGCTTTGGGGTGGGGGGCACAGGGCCCGTCCAAGCCCCAAAGCACCCACCCCCCAAATGTTGAAGGCATGTGGCCTGGTATGGTTCGGGGGGTGCTCGCTCATACCCACCACCTTTCCTGACCTGCCAGCCTGTGTGCTCAGGTAAGGGCCTGGTATGGATTTGGGGGGACCCCATGCTGTTTTTTTGGCATGGAGGTTCCCCTCAAAATCCATACTAGACCAAAGGGCCTGGTAGGCTCTTGGAGGGGGAGCCCCATGAAATTTTTTTTTGTTAAATTTGGCGTGGAGTTCAAGATCCTCAAAGCACAAGTCGCATTCCAAAGTCGGATCCGACTTCAATGATATTCAATGGGTTGAAGTAAGATCAAAGTCAGACCAAAGTAGTGCAGGAACTTTTTTCAAAGTCGGACCGACTTGTGTTGGACAAGTTAAGACAGCTCTCATAGGGGAAACATTGATTTGCATACGTTCTGCGACATGAGCTCCCAATGTCGGAGTTGTCGTACAAGTGTAAACTCGGACTGAGATGTTTCTACAACTTGATTGGAGTCCACCTGTGAAAAATTCAGTTGATTGGGCATGATTTGGAAAGGCACACATCTGTCTATATTATTAGGTCCCACAGTGACGTCACGGTCACGTGACTTATTCATCCCCTGAAGAAGTCACATGACCGTGACGTCATGCGTAGGGACGGGACAGGCACTCTATGACAGCTATTGTATTACGAGCTCGCCGCTCGTCGGATCTCCACCCGGTTTTAAACGTTTTGATGTGAGTACATAATTTTATGCTGTAATAAAAGTGGTACGCTTCTATACAATACTAAACTATTGTGGGCTTCCTTTTTCAATCTGTCTGGGTGACCCCGGGACACTACTTGAAAGGACCAGATGCCCCCACAAGAGAAGTGACCAGGATAGGACCATATTTCTACCATCCTTCACAGCCGGTTATACCCATGGTCTCTACAAAGGCTGCCATGCCTCAAAGTGGCTAAACGTGATTACCCCATTACCCTCAGGTAAGGGGCCACTGCCTACCAATGTGCACGCTGTTGCATGAAGACTGACCACCATTGTCACCCATTTTTAGCACGGAAGTGATTACACGTTTTATGGACTTTGATTAACTGTTTTTTGTCGTACGGAGCACTACACCTGATAATATTCTGCACGCATGATTTGCATGCATATTAATGAACTTTTGAGCACCTAGCCACATCCAACCTCCACTGTATGCACTTTTAGCACTTTGGGTATACATGCACTTGTGAATGTGTTGATTTATATCAGATTAAGCCAGCTGGCGACTGGCGATGGTTTGAGCCAGCTGCTATATTTATCTATTTATATATTTATGTTTTGCAACCATGATGTTTAAGCACTGATCACTTAGCACGCTTTATTTATTAGCACTTATCGTGTATTTGTACTACGATTATTGGGTCATACACACCATCAGCACATAATTATACAACTGTCACATTAGGTTATTTTTCCACTACTCTGTTACAGTTGCAAAGATTAAATTTAGGTGTACTGAGAGATACTCACCATTACAGAGCCAATATACGCCTATCTCATTAGGATTAGCACAGCACCACATTCTATTTTATTTCTCTTTGACCGGGGACAGGCTGTACCCCATTCGGTGTAGGCTGCTTTTCCTTGTTTTATTGAGATTGGGTTCCCCTCCTCCTTTCTCCCTAACCCCGTTTACAATAGCGCAGGAATACCCCATAATTATTTTATAGAAACACGAAGGACCCCAAGTCAGGATCTGCCCAGAGACCCAGTCCACATGTGGAGAGTGGAGCTGTAGCCAAGGAAGGCCTAATACAAGGTGGGTAGAGGCCTTGGGTAGAATGAGGAAGGAAATCCACTCCTGGTGGAGTATTCCTACCGACATCCTAATAGGTAGCGTCTGGAAACGTATAGGGCCCCCTGGGAGCACAGTGCCATCAATTGCCGAGACTACCAGTGGTATAGTGAGAGGAGAAAGGGTAAGCTTCATAGAAGAAGCAGTTCTCCAGTCCATAAAATTGCCGGAAGCCCCAGAGTCCAGATATGCTAGGACCGACTGGGGAGAAGGGCCTACATGGAGGAACCCCAGAAGAAGACGAGAAGATGATGTTTCTGGATCCAATACTCCACCTTCCAAATTTATTAGACCCGAGCGTTTCCTGGACGAAGCGAGCAGGAGTCATGAAAATGACCCTTGCCAAAACAATAAAGACACAAGCCCAGAGTTCTGCGTCTAGCACGTACTTTGGGGGTTAGTCTGGTCCGGCACAGCTGCATAGGTTCCTCAGCAGGCAGAGGATGCTCCACAGAGCGACGGGGGAAGAGTTCTGGCTGACTAGGACCTAGGGGGTGCTGGCATCTTTTTTCTAGGGACCTCTCCTGGAAACGAATGTCAATCTGATTGCACAAGAAAATTACATCGTCCAGACCGGCGGGGATGGCTCTTCCTGCTAATTCGTCCTTCACTCGGTCAGAGAGGCCATGCAAAAAGGTTGCGACCAGGGCCTCATTGTTCCAGCTCAATTCAGCTGTGAGGATACGGAACTGAATCGCATATTGTCACACTGAACAAAATTCTTGGCGAAGGCGTAAAAGTGCACTAGCCGCTGAAGAAACCCGAGCTGGCTCCTCGAAGATATTACAAAAAAGCTTCAAGAAGTTGGACAGGCTGGAAACCACCGGGTCATTCTTCTCCCACAGGGGGGCAGCCCAAGCTAAAGCTTCACCAGAGAGGAGGGAAATGATATAGGCTACCTTAGCCCGATCAGACAGAAAGTTTTGAGGCTGGAGCTCAAAATGAATGGTGCATTGGCTGAGGAAGCTCCTGCAGGCCTTGGAGTCCCCATAGAAACGGGACGGAGCTGGCAGTAAATATGAATGTGTGGCTGCGACTGGTGCGATAGGTGCAGCTGCTGATTGTACTTGAGGCTGCAGGTTCGGGTTTCCCAAGGAGGCCTGGAGCTGCTCGAAACGGGAAGCCAGATCCTTAACCACTTGAGCCCCGGACCATTATGCTGCCTAAGGACCAGAGGTCTTTTTCCAATTTGGCACTGCGTCGCTTTAACTGCTAATTGCGCGGTCATGCAATGCTGTACCCAAACGAAATTTGCGTCCTTTTCTTCCCACAAATAGAGCTTTCTTTTGATGGTATTTGATCACCTCTGCGGTTTTTATTTTTTGCGCTATAAACGGAAAAAGACCGAAAATTTTGAAAAAAAATGATATTTTCTACTTTTTGTTATAAAAAAAATCCAATAAACTAAATTTTAGTCATACATTTAGGCCAAAATGTATTCGGCCACATGTCTTTGGTAAAAAAAATGTCAATAAGCGTATATTTATTGGTTTGCGCAAAAGTTATAGCGTCTACAAACTAGGGTACATTTTCTGGAATTTACACAGCTTTTAGTTTATGACTGCCTATGTCATTTCTTGAGGTGCTAAAATGGCAGGGCAGTACAAAACCCCCCCAAATGACCCCATTTTGGAAAGTAGACACCCCAAGGAAATTGCTGAGAGGCATTTTGAACCCATTGAATATTTATTTTTTTTGTCCCAAGTGATTGAAAAATGACAAAAAAAAAAAAAAAAAAAATATTTACAAAAAGTCGTCACTAAATGATATATTGCTCACACAGGCCATGGGCCTATGTGGAATTGCACCCCAAAATACATTTAGCTGCTTCTCCTGAGTATGGGGATACCACATGTGTGGGACTTTTTGGGAGCCTAGCCGCGTACGGGACCCCGAAAACCAATCACTGCCTTCAGGATTTCTAAGGGTGAAAATTTTTGATTTTACTCTTTACTGCCTATCACAGTTTCGGAGGCCATGGAATGCCCAGGTGGCACAAAACCCCCCCAAATGACCCCATTTTGGAAAGTAGACACCCCAAGCTATTTGCTGAAAGGCATGGTGAGTATTTTGCAGCTCTCATTTGTTTTTGAAAATGAAGAAAGACAAGAAAAAACATTTTTTTTTTTCTTTTTTCAATTTTCAAAACTTTGTGACAAAAAGTGAGGTCTGCAAAATACTCACTATACCTCTCAGCAAATAGCTTGGGGTGTCTACTTTCCAAAATGGGGTCATTTGGGGGGGTTTTGTGCCACCTGGGCATTCCATGGCCTCCGAAACTGTGATAGGCAGTGAAGAGTGAAATCAAAAATTCACGCCCTTAGAAAGCCTGAAGGCGGTGCTTGGTTTTCGGGGTCCCGTACGCGGCTAGGCTCCCAAAAAGTCTCACACATGTGGTATCCCCGTACTCAGGAGAAGCAGCAGAATGTATTTTGGGGTGTAATTTCACATATTTCCATGGCATGTTTGAGCAATATATCATTTAGTGACAACTTTGTGCAAAAAAAAAAAAAAAAAAAAAAAAAATTTGTCTCTTTCCCGCAACTTGTGTCGCAATATAAAATATTCCATGGACTCGACATGCCTCTCAGCAAATAGCTTGGGGTGTCTACTTTCCAAAATGGGGTCATTTGGGGGGGTTTTGAACTGTCCTGGCATTTTATGCACAACATTTAGAAGCTTATGTTACACATCACCCACTCTTCTAACCACTTGAAGACAAAGCCCTTTCTGACACTTATTGTTTACATGAAAAAGTTTTTTTTTTTTGCAAAAAAATTACTTTGAACCCCCAAACATTATATATTTTTTTAAAGCAAATGCCCTACAGATTAAAATGGTGGGTGTTTCATTTTTTTTTTTCACACAGTAATTGCGCAGCGATTTTTCAAACGCATTTTTTGGGGAAAAAAACACACTTTTTTTAATTTTAATGCACTAAAACACGCTATATTGCCCAAATGTTTGATGAAATAAAAAAGATGATCTTAGACCGAGTACATGGATACCAAACATGACATGCTTTAAAATTGCGCACAAACGTGCAGTGGCAACAAAATAAATACATGTTTAAAAGCCTTCAAAAGCCTTTACAGGTTACCACTTTAGATTTACAGAGGAGGTCTACTGGAAAAATTACTGCACTCGATCTGGCCTTCGCGGTGATACCTCACATGCATGGTGCAATTGCTGTTTACGTTTGACGACAGACCGCCGCTTGCGTTCGCCTTAGCGCGAGAGCAGGGGGCGACAGGGGTGTTTTTTTTTGTTTTTTTTTTTTTTCTTTATTATTTTTTTGCTTTTTTAATCTTACTTTTAAACTGTTCCTTTCATATTTTTTTTTTTAATCATTTTTATTGTTATATGGGTTATATGGGTATAATAGGTAGTGACAGGTACTCTTTTTTGAAAAAATTGTGGTCTATTAGACCCTAGATCTCTCCTCTGCCCTCAAAGCATCTGACCACACCAAGATCGGTGTGATAAAATGCTTACCCAATTTCCCAATGGCGCTATTTACATCCGGCGAAATCTAAGTCATGAAATACTCGTAGCTTCCGGATTCTTAGGCCATAGAGATGTTTGGAGCCACTCTGGTCTCTGATCAGCTCTATGGTCAGCTGGCTGAATCACCGGCTGCATTCTCAGGTTCCCCGTTGAGACAGGAGAGCCAGAGAAAAACACGGAAGACGGTGGGGGGGGGGGGGCATTCCCTCCCACGGCTTGTAAAAGCAGTCTAGAGGCTAATTAGCCGCTAGGATTGCTTTTACATGAAAGCCGACCGCTGGCTGAAAAGAATGATACCAAGATGATACCTAAACCTGCAGGCATCATTCTGGTATAACCACTCAAAGTCGTGAATGGCGTACCTGAAGACAAAAAAATGGTTAACAATGGTTAACAATAAAGCACAGTAAAGTGTAAATAATTACACACCTGAAAAACAAACATGATAAAACATAATAACAATAACAATAACAATAACAATAAAACATTGCAGAATAGAATACAGTAAAAAAGAGCAGAACAATAGAGAGAGAGAGAACAATAAAACAACAACTATTTTTTTTTATTTCATATTTTTTTTTTTTTTTACACTTTTTTTGTAACTAACTTTTATAACGGTAACCGGTTCCAGGTTCGGGTCTCTCAAAATGCGATGGCATCTTGGGAGACCCTGTGAAATGGCGCCTAGTCTGTGCAATGCTGTACCCTACGCTAATACTCAACTAGTGAATGGTAGCGTTCAAAACATTCACCAATGCAAAGACCAGGATTGTCAGGACAGGAGGGACAATAATAGCGGGTGTCACGCCTATATCCGCGCTTGCTGCAGACACGACATCTTTTTTGGGGGGTTCGTTGGGTAGGGGTACTCGGGAGGACATAAAAATGCCTCTCATGCAGCCGACTGCATTTGGTTGGGGATGTGAATGGGGGAAGTACGGGCGCTGCAGAAGCGGTGGGTTCCCAATTAGGATTGGCGAATGCAGCAGGAAGGGCACTATGGGCACGACGGGCCTGTGTTTGTCTTTTTGGTGGCAGCGGGACACTACTTGTGCTTGCCACCTCACCAGCTTGAACTGCACTTATGGGACTCGCCACGTCACCAAGTGTTACTGCAGTGCTGGTTTGACTACGACCGGGGTGTACTAGGCCGCTGGCGCTTGCCAGTTCACCAAAACGCTACAAAAAAAACTGTTAGCGATCGCAGGGATCAGGCCTGACTCTGCGAACGCTGCAGTTATGCGTTTAGTGTTTTGTAAGTGACAGTGATCGATCGATACTGCACTTGGGTGGGCTGGGCCGGGCCGGGCGGAGGGGCAAAACGCAGGTGCTAGCAGGTATCTGGGCTGATCCCGCTAACACTGCGTTTTTGGGAACCCTAAACTGCTGGTGACGCTAGTATAGATCTGATCGGATCAGATATTGATGCGATCAGATACTATACCACTAAGGGAGGTGTACGGTGCGTGCGTGGGTGTTAGCGGTACTGGCGCTAACCTGACGCTGCCTGGGGCTGGTGCTTGCCAGTTCACCAAAATACTACCAAAAAAACTGTTAGCGATCGCAGGGATCAGGCCTGACTCTGCGAACGCTGCAGTTATGCGTTTAGTGTTTTGTAAGTGTCAGTGATCGATCGATACTGCACTTGGGTGGGCTGGGCTGGGCCGGGCAGAGGGGCAAAACACAGGTGCTAGCAGGTATCTGGGCTGATTCCGCTAACACTGCGTTTTTGGGAACCCTAAACTGCTGGGGACGCTAGTATAGATCTGATCGGATCAGATATTGATCCGTTCAGATACTATACCACTAAGGGAGGCGTATGCTGCGTGCGTGGGTGTTAGCGGTACTGGCGCTAACCTGACGCCTGGGGCTGGTGCTTGCCAGTTCACCAAAATGCTACCAAAAAAACTGTTAGCGATCGCAGGGATCAGGCCTGACTCTGCGAACGCTGCAGTTATGCGTTTAGTGTTTTGTAAGTGACAGTGATCGATCGATACTGCACTTGGGTGGGCTGGGCGGAGGCACAAAACGCAGGTGCTAGCAGGTATCTGGGCTGATCCCGCTAACACTGCGTTTTTGGGAACACTAAACTGCTGGGGACGCTAGTATAGATCTGATCGGATCAGATATTGATCCGATCAGATACTATACCACTAAGGGAGGCGCATGCTGCGTGCGTGGGTGTTAGCGGTACTGGCGCTAATCTGACGCTGCCTGGGGCGACGCATATCACCGCCGGGCGATCGGGGGGCTAAACCTTTATTCGGTAATAAACGGCGGGTGCCCTGACACTATAAAAAATAAACGAACTAACCAGCGTCAACCGTAACGGTTATACGGTGATCAGTGGTGAAAGGGTTAACTAGGGGGCAATCAAGGGGTTAAAACATTTATTAGGTAGTATATGGGGGTCCCTGACGCTATAAAACGCTGACGGCGAACCTAAATATTTACCTCACTAACTAGCGTCACCAGCGACACTAATACAGCGATCAGAAAAATGATCGCTTAGTGACACTGGTGACAGGGGGTGATCAAGGGGTTAAAACTTTATTAGGGGGGGTTAGGGGGGTACCCTAGACCTAAAGGGGGGTAACAGTAACTGTCCCAACACTGTAACTGTCACAAACTGACACAGCAGTAATCAGAAAAAAAAAAAAACAAAAAACTGCTGGTGTCAGTTTGTGACAGGGGGGGGGGGGGGGGGGTGATTGGGGGGGGATCGGGGGGCGATCGGGGTGTTTTGTGTGCCTGGCATGTTCTACTGTGTGTGTGTTGGTGCACTCACATTGATGTCTTCTCTCCTCGGGCCGGAACGGAAATTACCGAGCCGAGGAGAGATGACATCATTTCCTTTGCTGCTGTTTAGCATACTGCAGCAAAGGAATGATTCGATTGGCCGGCAGCGATCGCGAGGGGGGGGCCACGAACGGATGGTCTCCCCCTCATCACCGATCGCCGCTGGACAAAAGACGACCGCCTCGGGCACCGGGGGGGGGTCCGATCGGACCCCCCACCCGCGGAAGGCAAATCACGTACCCTGTACGTGATTTTGCCTGTCCGTGCCACTTTGCCGACGTACATCGGCGTGAGGCGGTCGTCAAGTGGTTAAGGAATAGCATCACCTGAGTCTGATTAGATTCCTGGGTCTCGAGTCTGCGAACTATGCCCTGCAATGGATCGGCTGCAGGAAGCGGCACGTCAGCCGGGTCCATGACTGTTCAAACTGTCAAGTCACCTTAAGGCTAGGTGACAGATGCACACCGTTGGGATCAGGAGTGCACCGCAAGGTAGTGGACCCTACGGCCGACTGCTGCGGATGGGAGTCCGGGTGTAAGGAAGGCAGGGCCGCTGGAACACCAACACGGATCCCACCGGGGTTAGAGTGTAGGATTCCCTGGGGCGCAGAGTTTAAGAGCCAGCAGGTGTTCACCAGAGCCTCTAGTGGTGAGGATGGACTGGGCTGCAACTGGCTCCAGGTCACAACCCCCAGAGTCTCCCAGCTCACACCCACAGTAGGCAACAGGAGGATAGGGATAGTAAAGGAATAAGCCAAGGTCAGGGCCACAAGCAGACAAGGACAACAGAGTACACGCCAAGGTTCAGGGTCACAGGCAAACAGGGATGGTCGGGGACACGCCAAAGGTCAGGGTCACGAGCAGACAGGAATAGTAGAGAACACGCCAAGGTCAGTAACAGAAACAAACTTAGAGCACACGGCAGGCAGGAACAGGAAGCCAAACACACAAAGGTTGATCAGCAGGGCTGGCCTGCAGTGCAGAGGTTAATATAGAGTTCTCTGATAGGAGCTGGGGTGGAGCCATGCTAGAGGAGAGTTAATAAAAGCAGTCAGGTGAGAGACAGCTGGTCTTTAGAGATGAACACATGGAGACAGGTAAGCTGACAAACAAACTCTATTGCATAACCATGACACTCAAGCTCTGTCAGATTGGATGGAGAGCATCTGTAAACAGCAATTTTCAAGTCTTGCCACATATTCTCAATCTCTTTTTCAGACTTTAACAGGTTTTCTTAAGTCTTTCTAAGATTGCCCTGTATTTGGCTCCATCCGTCTACCCATCAACTCTGACCCGCTTCCCTGTCCCTGCTGAAGAAAAGCATCCCCACAACATGATGTTGCCACCACCATGCTTCATGGTGGGGATGGTATGTTTAGGGTGATGTGCAGTGTTAGTTTTCCGCAACAAATAGCGTTTTGCTTTTAGGCCAAAAAGTTCAATTTTGGTCTCATTTGACCAGAGTACCTTCTTCCACATGTTTGCTCTGTCCCCCACATGGTTTCTCACAAACTGCAAATGGGAATTCTTATGGCTTTCTTTTAACAATTGCTTTCTTCTTGCCACTCTTCCATTAAGGCCAGATTTGTGAAGTGCACGACTAATAGTTGTCCTGTGGACAGATTCTCCTACCTGAGCTGTGGATCTCTGCAGCTCCTCCAGAATTACCATGGGCCTCTTGGTTGCTTCTCTGATTAATGCTTTCATTGCCTGGCCTGTCAGTTTAGTTGGGCAGCCATGTCTTTGTAGGTTTGCAGTTGGGCCATACTCTTTCTATTTTCGGATGATGGATTGAACATGCGCTCCATGATATATTCAAAGCTTGGGATATTATTTTATAACCTAACCCTGCTTTAAACTTCTCCACAACTTTATCCCTGACCTGTCTGGTGTGTTCCTTGTCATTCATGCTGCGGTTTGTTCACTAAGGCCCTCTAACAAAACCTCTGAGGGCTTCACAGAACAGCTGTATTTATATTAAGATTATATTACACACAGGTAGGCTCTATTTATTAGTTAGGTTGTGATAGACTCACCTGGGACAGAGGCTTTTGGAGGGTACTGAGTGCTAGCCTCTTGCTAACTGATTATGGGCCCTGGCATTTAAGGGAGCTACAAGCATTTAGGAAGATGTTCTGTTATGTGATGCAAAAGGACATTATTAAAAAGGTCATGATGGTCTCTGCCAGCCTCAGACTCATAGCTGATGTTGATGTCATCAGCAAGCCACCTATCTGGAGCCCCCGTCCATAATGTGTTTATTGAAAGTAGGTCTCCTGCTATTGTCTGAAGGTGTTCTGTGTTTATACTTATGTCAATGCGTATTGTACCTTCTGAGCTTGGAGCTGGCAAGTCTGACCTGCACTGCAATGAGACATCTGAGTCATCTAGCTAATTAAGGTAATGTTTATAGTATATATTGGTTGTTGCAATTATATTCCTCTGTGCAGTTTGTATTGTCAGGGTAATATGATCAGGCGGGAGGGATGTACTCCTGGGGTGTATAAAAGCCTGTATTCTTGTTCAAATAAACAGTTTGTATTCTGGTTTACTCCAAAAACTGGTGTTGCCTAGTTCTTGGGGTAACTATAGCCAGATTCACTGGTTTCATGTTCCAGAGTTTGGGGAGCTGTTTCCTGCTCCCCAAACTCTTGTGGAAATACCCAGTCAGGGGTGTCCGGAGTCCGTCACATAGATGACTTCTGAAGGCAATTGGTTACACTAGATTTTAGTTAGGGGTTTCAGAGTAAAGGGGGCTGAATACAAATGCACACCACACTTTTCAGATATTTATTTGTAAAAAATGTTGAAAACCTTTTATCATTTTTATTCCACTTCACAAATTATGTGCCACTTTGTGTTGGTCTATCACATAAAATCCCAATAAAATACATTTACGTTTTTGGTTGTAACATGACAAAATGTGGAAAATGTCAAGGGGTATGAATACTTTTTCAAGGCACTGTATGTAGGGAGGCACTTGAAGAAAGATGGGCTGCATGGTCGAGTCACCAGAAGAAAGCCATTACTATGCGAATGCCACAAAGTATCCCACTTACAATATGCCAAACAGCACAGGGACAAGCCTCTAACCTTCTGGCACAAAGTAATTCGGAGTGATGAGACCAAAATTGAGCTTTTTGACCACAACCATAAACACTACATTTGGAGAGGAGTCAACAAGGCCTATGATGAAAGGTACATCATTCCTACTGTGAAACACGGAGGTGGATTGCTGATGTTTTGGGGATGTGTGAGCTACAAAGGCACAGGAAATTTGGTCATCATTTCATCAGCCAGGAAGCTGTGCATGGAACATACTTGGACATTCCAACATGACAATGATCCAAAACACAAAGCCAAGTCGACCTGTCATTGGCTACAGCAGAATAAAGTGAAGGTTTTGGAGTGGCCATCTCAGTCTCCTGACCTCAGTATCATTGAGCCACTCTGGGGAGATCTCAAACGTGCAGGCTTTTTGCCAAGAGGAATGGGCAGCTTTACCATCTGAGAAGATAAAGGGCCTCTTCCACAAATACCACAAAAGTCTTCAAGCTGTCATTGACGTTAAAGGGGGCAATATATATTATTAAGAACTGGGGTATGTAAACTTTTGAACAGGGTCATTTGGGTAGTTTCTGTTGTGATTATGATTTAAAAAGAGTAAACACAGTTGATTGATAATAAATGGCTTCAGCCAAACAGTACCCATTAGTGAAAGAAAAGTTTTTGTGTTATCATTCAGATTCTCTGAAAAATGGCCAAGAAATCATAAATTCTGCCAGCGTATGTCAACTTATGGGCACAACTGTAAATACCTTTTTAGAGCGATCTTTAGGCTGGTCACGTGACTCATGGCCGATTTACATCTCCGACACTACTACTGCTATTGCAGGAGGGTCCGAGATCTCCCTCTGAGGTCAGCCAGGGAGGTCACATGGCCACTCAGCCCCTCCTGCAGTAGCCCTGGAAACCGGCCGAGAGTCACGTGACAGCCAGAAGATCACTCTAAAATGGTAATTACATGGCCCGTTTTTATAAAAGACGCATACAGTGTGCTATGCCTAACTGTAATAGAAGGGCTGGCAGTGACCATTTATAAAATTTGATTTCTAATAATAGCGGCGGGGGCCAGAGAGAGACACAGAACACAAATCTGACAGACAGGGAGGAGGAGGTGAGGGGGGGGAGGAGAGCTGTGGCTGACAGAGGGACGTACGCTAACCACGGTGGTTAGGACTCAGCAGCCCTGATTATTGTGAGGTCTACTGCTAAAATGACTGTCCTCGATCTGACCTTCGCGGTAATACCTCACATGCATGTTTTTAACTGTGGTGGTGAAATCACCTCCTACGGTGCTGGAGTCACGGCTTTATGTATCGTGGGAGCAAACGCTGTTGCTGTCAAGATAAATAAATCAGTGCTGCAGCTGAATGGCCTAAAAAATATATGCCGAAGCACGGGGGCATCCACCCCAAAAGTTAGGAGCAAATCGCTCCTCCACCCCTGCTGCCCCTATGCTTCGGCATATATGCTCTTTTTTTTTAACTGTGGTGGTGAAATCACCTCCTACAGCGCTGGAGTCATGGCTTTATGTATTGTGGGAGCAAACACTGTTGCTGTCAAGATAAATAAATCTGCGCTGCAACTGAATGGCGTACCTGCTAAGCAAATGATGGTTAACAAAAAAACAAAGTAACATTACAGTATAACAGTAATGCCCCATACACACGATCGGACATTGATCGGACATTTCGACAACAAAATCCATGGATTTTTTCAGACGGATGTTGGCTCAAACTTGTTTTGTCTACACACGGTCGCACAAAGTTGTCGGAATTTCCGATTGCCAAGAACGCAGTCACGTACATCACATACGACGAGACTATAAAAGGGCAGTTCAGAACCAAACGCGGCACCCTTTGGGCTCCTTTTGCTAATCTCGTGTTAGTAAAAGTTTGGTGAGAGACGATTCGCGCATTTTCAGACTCGTGGTTTTCAGATCGTTTTCTGCTGTTCAGTTTGTGCTTGTGGGTTTGTATCTGGTCTTCAGTGCGTGCAGCGTGTTACCCTTGACTCTGTGATTGTGTTCTTGTTAGTTCGTTACTGTTTTTCAGGTCGCTCTTCACAGGCCTTGCTGTTCTTCAATGCGTTCTGTTACTTCGTTCTGAGCAGCCGACCGTTTTCTAGCCATGTTGCTTATACATACTCCTTGTAGATATCGTGCTGTGCGGGGGCTTGGTGTTGGGGTCCTTACTTTTACACAAGCCCAGTCCATGAACAGGGTGGGGAGGAGTTCATGAACCAAGAATTGGTTGCTCCAGCGTGACCAGTTCTGTCACATGCCTCCGTGAGATCCGTGAGAATAATTCTGATGATTTCAGGAACTTTCTCCGGATGACGGACCCCGTATTTCACCATTTGTTGGCTTTGCTGGCCCCCTATATCAGCAGGCAGGATACCTGCATGAGGCAAGCCATCACTTCGGAGCAGAGGCTAGTTGCCACCCTGCGGTACTTGGCGACGGGGAGAAGCCTGCAGGACCTCAAGTTCTCAACAGGCATCTCCCCCCAGGCTCTGGGGATAATTATCCCGGAGACCTGTTCTGCCATCATCCAGGTCCTGCAGAAGGAGTATGTTAAGGTAAGATTTTTATCCTTTTACATCACATTTTATTGTATTTAATGTTTGATAATGTATTGTATTTCTTTCCTTATTCCCTAATTACCATGATTGTAATATGCTGTGAATGTCCCCTTTATCCTCATGCATGCTGGATTTTGTTAATAATTTTTTTTGTCCTTCATACGTATTTGCCTTTACTAACCTCCCCAGCATGCTCTCCTGGGCCTATATCCACCTCGTCTACTCAATTAACAATGTATTTTGTCAGCTCCATAGTAGTGCTTTACCCTAAATACCCCCTAAAATGTTTAAAATTGTGATGTTTGCTTGAAATACTGTCAGAGTGCCAGAGGCATTTTTTTGGGGTTCCCAAAATCTTTTTGAACCCTCCCTCCTCCCAACTGCTAATTCAGCTGATGCCAATCCTCTATCTGCTGACTTTGCCAAACCTATACACACTATACCCACCTCTTTTGTGGTCAGATTTATGGATGAATTCCCCAAAGCATGTAGTGCAAGGGCCTGTCTGAATACTTTCAAATGGTACTTTTTAAAGTTTTTGTATCCTATTATTATCTTGATAGGTAATAGCAGAATGTAAAAATGTGCTAAAATGTGTACAGTGTGTATTTATCTCTTTGTATTCTGACACTTCTTAACTGTTCAGTGGGCTGCCAATAGTGTAAAGTAGGGAGGGGCTGGCCAAAGTAATACACATTATTTATGCATTCATCTCTCAATGAAGTGGAGAGGGTTACCTGTCCAAAACATCCCCCCCCCATAAAATTTTACAAATGGCCAATGAGAGGGGCAGGAGGAGGAATCTGATAGGTGGACCTTATACCTTTGTCTTTAAATAGTCCCTAAAATAAATGTTATACTGATGTTGGCCAAGAATGTTTGTGTCTAATCTGCTTTCCATGTTTATGTGCAAAATGATTAATTTTATTTTCTTGTTTGACTCCACAGTTTCTTTCCAACCCACAGGAATGGCAGACTGTGGCCTCCCACTTTGCCCAGCGGTGGGACTTTCCTAACTGCGGAGGGGTAATTGATGGGAAACACGTCCACATCGTCCCCCCACCCAACTCGGGGTCATACTATTACAACTATAAGGGGTTCAATAGTATTGTGATGTTGGCGGTGGTGTCGGCTACTTACGATTTCCTGTATGTGGATGTGGGGAAGAATGTCCGGATGTCAGATGGTGGAGTCATCGCCCAGACGGAGTTCTACAGGCGTCTCCAGAATGGCAGCTTGGGCTTGCCACCTCCAGAAGACAATGCGGAAGGACTCCTATTCGTCTTCGTTGCGGATGACGCGTTTGCGCTGGGGGACCAACTTATGCGGCCATTCCCTATGAGGACCCTCACCCCGACCAGAGGGTTTTTAATTACCGGCTGGCCAGAGCCAGAAGAGTGGCGGAGAACACGTTTGGAATAATGGCCAGCTGGTTCCGCTTATTTCTTACACCCATACATATGGCGGAGTATAAACTCAATCATATCATCCTGGCTTTCTGTGTTCTACACAACTTTTTAAGGAGAAATTCTTGGAACTATGCTGGCTAAGTTGGGCCTGAATCTGGAATTCATGTAAATGAACCAACCCTGACGGCGCTTGAAGCTGGCCGTCCTGGCTTGCCCCCCCTGAGTGCCCGCGAGTTCCGTCTAAGATACATGGAATACTTTGCGGGTAGGGGGGCCATCGATATGCCAGACAATGTCTGAGACATTTTTGAAATAAAAAACTAATTTTAACTACTAAAATATTTGCTGACATTTACTGCTTGTCTTTCTTTTAGCTGACCCTGACATAAATTTGGGGAGTCCTGAAAATGGTGTGATTGTGTAACATTAGAAAGCACTGTTGGGTGTTATTTACTAAAGGCAAAGACACTTTGCACTACAAGTGCACTTGAGACTGCACTGAAACTGCGCTTGTAGTGCAAAGTGGATTTGCCCTTAGGAAACAAAACATTTTTGGAGCATTGAAAGAAGAATCCACACATTCTTGATTAACAATCTTTTTAATACAAGCACAATCACATGTGCATTTATCAAAGGTTTTTAAAACAAACCAACATGTTTGTTGTATAACAATTTTTTGGGTCACATTAATAAAAGTAGAAATGTCCTTTTAAGGTAAAACAGGCATGTTTAAAACCAACAAGAAATACACAAATCTGGAATTTACAAAGTTCAACCCCCAGATGACGTCTATGCAGACGAAACGCGTCGGGTAGGACCCCACTGTCGCCATTTTTTTGGATATACAGCGCTGGTTTTAGCTATTTTCCATGTAAGTGTGTATTTTCACTTCAAATAAATTTTATTTATACGGAATCACACTATTTGGCCCTATTTCTCTTTTTCTACGTTCCAATACGGATCTGAGTATCACGATCTTAGCCCGGACCACCCTCCAGGAGCAAGGCCGTTTGGAAGCCATCTCATCATCCCTGCTCTCCAGTATCCACTCCAGCCCAGCACCACCTAAGCCTGTTTGACCCCCCTTGGCGTACGCCCGGTCGGGTCCACCGAGTCCGGTAAGCCTCCCTGTTATTATTGGTGGTGTGTGGGCTCTCCTTCATAGAGGATTTACATCACGGGCTCACTATCCGGTCCAGAGGACTACACATTGTTTATAGAGACATTATTGTCAGCATTTGAACTTTGATTCATGTGTGTTTCATTATACACATTTGTTTCCCCCTCCTTTCCCAATTGAGCGCTACACTGAAGTTGTTTTTTTGATGCTGTTTACATTTGTTGGTTGTGTCAGCTGCTATCTCTTTCCCCCCCCCCCCACCCTTCGGGCAGCGCAGAATTATTGTGCATATCTTTTGTATTCAACTTTGTTAGAAATTGAAGGCAATATCAGACATGAGTATTTATAAACTGTGTTTGATATTGCGTTCAGATGGGGTGAAGTCACCCCTGGAAAAGCCAAATTTTGAAGATGCACACAAATTCCTGAATGTCAACATGTGCTAGCTGCCATCATGGGGGATCAATAGACGTGTTTTGTGGGTGCAACCCCTTCCTCTCAGCTACTTTATTTTTGAGGAAGGGGTTGCACCCACAAAACGTGATCATTGATCTCCCGTGATGGCAGATAGCACATGTTGACACACTGTGTGCATCTTCAAAATTTGGCTTTTCAACAATATGTAAAAAAAGGTGCAACAATTTTTTGGGGAAAAAATGCCAACTACATTAGAGATTTCGAGGGGTTTTAAACGCTCCCTAAAACATCAGTGATGTTCTTCATTTTGTTTTCAACATCATTGATGTTTTTCTGGATGTTTTCCAAGTCCCTATTATATCCCATGATCTCCCTGATCAGGATCTGGGCACTTTCATTGGTGAAATGACCTTCATCCACAACATCACAATCACCTAAAAATATAGAAACAAAAACACACCATGTATTATAAATATGCCGGAACCCATCTCTTACCTGAGCCTGTGGTTGCAGACACTCACCTGTTGTGGTGAATATTTCCACCACGTCTCCCTCCTCCTCCTCCTGTTGGCTTTGGGGGATTTGCCCTTCTTCCTGAGGTGGGGGGTCTGTTGTCTCCTCTGATGAGTGGTGTCCTCCGAGTCTTTTCTCCCCTATGTAAAAAAAAAATAGGTATACTTAGCACACAGATATTTGATGGCAGAAATAGGAATATGAAACATTGCTTGGAAGTGGGGTACAATTGTCTGTTTTGGCAGAGTTCCAAGATAAAGAAATATTGTTTTCCTTTGTCAAGCTTGAATACTTACCTGTTTTGTACAAGCTTCACAGATGGAGACACCCCTAAAGTATCCACTGGAGCACCTGTGTGGGCCCCCTAATAAAAAAGGGTGTTCTTTTGTCCCACACTAGTGTTCCAGCGTCCAGATGTGTAAACAGCTGCTGAGTGTCCTCTCCTTACACAGAATCTAGTTTGCATTTCATTCTAGTTACCAACCCATCTAGACACCAAAATTATTTGAAGAGAAGTAGGCTAGCAAAAATGCATTCAAATGCATATGTCCAAAACATGATGTTTTCTATGCCGAACGAACAATGTTTCATACAAACGAATAATGTGCCCATGAACATGAAAGTTGCCATTTTAAACTGTACAACAGTTAAGAAAAGCACATGGAGCAGCACGAACATTAGAAAAATAAAGAATAGGAACACAGGACAACTACTTACTCTTTTGCAGCACTCTCCTGATCCTTCTATACTGATTGTGCTCCCTTAATTTGAGGTCCGACCACCGCTTCCTGAGTTGATCCTTGGATCGTCGTACCCCAAAATTTCTGTGCAGACTCTTCACAACTTTCGCCGTGATCTTGGCCTTTTTGACATTGGAGTTGGGGTAAGGTCCATAATTCCCAGCCCTCTTCAGGATGTCGACCATCTCCAACATCTCCCCAAAGGACATATTTGATGCCTTAAATCGTCTCCACCAGGATCGGGACGTTTCTGGCTCCGGGCTTTCCTCCTCCTCGTTGCTGTAATTAGCACGCACCTACTCTGTCTCCGCCATGTGCTCATCCCCCACTGCGCCGAACGAGAAGGGGCGGGGAATAGATTCGGAAGAACGTCAGGGGCCGGTGGAGTTTCACGCATGCGCAGTGTAGCGTAACAAACGTGCGTAGTATGTACGATCTGTGAGCGGAGGAAGGAATATTGGAGGCGCTGATCGTGATAACGAAGGTAAGATTTAAACTTGGGCCTATACTGCTTCTCGATTGAGGCCTATATTGTGACAAGATTAAGAGAGTTTAGCCTGACATTAGGGTTTGTCTTGTGTTGTGTCTTGCAGATAAAATGGATGGCTTCAATGACCACAACTTCCTCCCCCTGTTCATAGACAAATACAGGGAGCTGCCCTGTCTGTGGCAGGTCAAACACCCCTAATACAATAATAAACAAAAGAGGCAGGCAGCGCTGGAGAAACTGCTGGAGTTGGTGAAGCCGGTGGTCCCCACGGCAACCATCCCCTATTTAAAAGCCAAAATTGGTGGCCTGAGGAGCACTTATCTTAGGGAGCGCAAGAAGGTCACAGATTCCCAGAGATCCGGATCTGCAGCAAATGACGTTTATGTCCCCAGGCTGTGGTACTATGTGAGACTTCGTTTTCTGTCAGACCAGACTGAAGTCAGGGAATCCCTCTCCACTCTTCCTTCCACCCTATCTTCCACCAGGGCCGTCTTTAGCGCAGGGCAAACGGGGCACTTGCCCTGGGCCCAATCTTTGTTGGGAGGCCCGCACTAGCTGTGAATTGGGGCCCCGATCACAGCTTTGCAGAGCGCACAGAGGACACGGGAGGATGTATTCCTCGCTAGCCAGCTGAGAGGGGGGGGGCCGGGAGCTCCACTGACGCTCTGACCCTGCCCACGTGCAGCCTGTGTACTCGGAAAAGAGCGCCTGTAGTGAGAGCCAGTGATCGGAGTGCGAGTGTCAGTGGAGCTTCCGGCCCTGCCCCCTTTATACTGGCTGGTGAATACAGAGGTCCGGGGGTGGGGCCGGGAGCTCCAATGACACTCCCACTCCGATCACTGGCTCTCACTACAGGCGCTCTATTCCCAGTACACAGGCTGCACGTGGGCGGGGTCAGCGCGTCAGTGGAGCACCCGGCCCCGCCCCTCTCAGCTGGCTAGCGCGGAATACTACCTCCCATGTCCTCTGTGCGCTCTGCAAAGCTGTCATTGGGGCGACAATTCACGGGTGATGTGGGCCCCCCAACAAAGCATCAGTGGAGCTCCCAGCTGCTTTAGTGAGAGCATAGAGCGGAAGCCCCGCCCACACACCTGAATGTATGTAGTGAGTTTGGCTGGCCAGGTATGTCCTTACAACCATAAAATGCCTGACTGTTTAAACCCTGAGCTGTGTTATTTAACTGTAAAGCTGTGCATTGCTCAAAGTTCTATGACCATCCCCTGTATAATGTCCGCAGTCTCTGAGTGTCTCCTGCAGTATGTCCGCAGTCTCTGGTAATCTCCTGCAGTATGTCCGCAGCCTCTGATTGTCTCCTGCAGTATGTCCGCAGTCTCTGATTGTCTCCTGCAGTATGTCCGCAGTCTCTGGTAATCTCCTGCAGTATGTCCGCAGTCTCTGATTGTCTCCTGCAGTATGTCCGCAGCCTCTGATTGTCTCCTGCCATATGTCCGCAGTCTCTGATTGTCTCCTGCAGTATGTCCGCAGTCTCTGATTGTCTCCTGCAGTATGTCCGCAGCCTCTGATTGTCTCCTGCAGTATGTCCGCAGCCTCTGATTGTCTCCTGCAGTATGTCCGCAGTCTCTGATTGTCTCCTGCAGTATGTCCGCAGTCTCTGATTGTCTCCTGCAGTATGTCCGCAGTCTCTGATTGTCTCCTGCAGTATGTCCGCAGTCTCTGATTGTCTCCTGCAGTATGTCCGCAGCCTCTGATTGTCTCCTGCAGTATGTCCGCAGCCTCTGATTGTCTCCTGCAGTATGTCCGCAGTCTCTGATTGTCTCCTGCAGTATGTCTGCAGTCTCTGATTGTCTCCTGCAGTATGTACGCAGTCTCTGATTGTCTCCTGCTGTATGTCCGCAGTCTCTGATTGTCTCCTGCAGTATATCCGCAGTCTCTGATTGTCTCCTGCCATATGTCCACAGTCTCTGGTAATCTCCTGCAGTATGTCCGCAGCCTCTGATTGTCTCCTGCAGTATGTCCGCAATCTCTGATTGTCTCCTGCAGTATCTCCGCAGCCTCTGGTAATCTCCTGCAGTATGTCCGCAGTCTCTGGTAATCTCCTGCAGTATGTCCGCAGTCTCTGGTAATCTCCTGCAGTATGTCCGCAGTCTCTGGTAATCTCCTGCAGTATGTCCGCAGTCTCTGGTAATCTCCTGCAGTATGTCCGCAATCTCTGATTGTCTCCTGCAGTATGTCCGCAGTCTCTGGTAATCTCCTGCAGTATGTCCGCAGTCTCTGGTAATCTCCTGCAGTATGTCCGCAGTCTCTGGTAATCTCCTGCAGTATGTCCGCAGTCTCTGGTAATCTCCTGCAGTATGTCCGCAATCTCTGATTGTCTCCTGCAGTATGTCCGCAGTCTCTGATTGTCTCCTGCAGTATGTCCGCAGTCTCTGATTGTCTCCTGCAGTATGTCCGCAGTCTCTGATTGTCTCCTGCAGTATGTCCGCAGTCTCTGATTGTCTCCTGCAGTATGTCCGCAGTCTCTGATTGTCTCCTGCAGTATGTCCGCAGTCTCTGATTGTCTCCTGCAGTATGTCCGCAGTCTCTGGTAATCTCCTGCAGTATGTCCGCAGTCTCTGGTAATCTCCTGCAGTATGTCCGCAGTCTCTGATTGTCTCCTGCAGTATGTCCGCAGTCTCTGATTCTCTCCTGCAGTATGTCCGCAGTCTCTGATTCTCTCCTGCAGTATGTCTGCAGTCTCTGATTGTCTCCTGCAGTATGTCCGCAGTCTCTAAACCTCTCCTGTAGTATGTGTATTAATGTGCCCCTTTACTTGCTCAATTATTTGGGATTGCTCCACTGCTCAGTGAGAGGTAATGATGTGCATGAACCTCTAGCAACCAATCAGCAAACAGTAGTGATCTTCTTTAATCTCTAGCAACCATTTAGTAAGTGCTAATGATGTGCTGTAACCCCTAGCAACCAATTAGTGAGTGCTAATAATGTACATTAACCTCTAGCAACCAATCGGCAAGCAGAAATTATGTGTTGTAACCTCTAGAAACCAGCCATTGAGCAGTAATGATAGGCTGTAACCTCTGGCAAACAATTGCAATCGCTGCGTGATCTGCTGCAGTAAACTTATTTTGAGGTATAGCATTGTTCTACAGATTTCTGGTGAAGAAATAAACGATGTTTACTAGATGTTATTATTGATCACTAATTGCTGATTTAATAAAGTGTTTTACATATCAATAGACAATAGTGGGCCAAAATAATTGGGACAAGAATGAAAAATGCTGGGCTCAGAATGATAGTCTGTTATATTTGTTAACATTTAATTTGCAACAGTCATGAGATGAAAATTGTGTGTGATTGATGAAGAAAAAACTTAAAACTAGGGTTGTCCCGGTATCGGCACCGATACCGAGCATTTGCCCAAGTACTTGTACTCGGGCAAATGCTCCCGATGCTTCCCCCGATACCTGGAAGTCAGCTGTGATCAGCGCGTGGGGGAGTTACAAGCTTCTCCCCCAGCGGCTTTCAGCTGCTTTAGTGACATACAGCGGTGATCACTCACCGCTGACTGTCACTGCATCCTCCTCCATGCCCCCTCCGTTCCTCTGTCCCCCTCCGCTGTCCCCCACCGCTGTCCCCCTCCGTTCCTCTCTCCGTTCTGCTGAGCCTCTCCGCTGTCCCCCTCCATTCCTCTCTCCTTCTCTGTGCCTCTCCGCTGTCCCCCTCCATTCTTCTCTCCTTTTCTGTCCCCCTCCGCTGTCCCCTCCGTTCTGCTGTGCCTCTCCGCTGTCCCCTCCGTTCCTCTCTCCTTCTCGGTCCCCTCCGTTCCCCTCTCCTTCTCTGTCCCCCTCCGTTCTGCCGTCCTCCTTCCTTTGTGAATGGACAGAGTTAGCTGACTCTGTCCATTCACATAACTGAAACATTGTAATCTCCTGTGATTACGATGTGTCAGTTTATGAATGGAGAGGAGCCGCTGTCTTCTCTCCATTCATTTTAAATGCAGCTGAGGCTGCAGAGAAAGGGACTGGGGAATCTCTATCCTCTGTCTCTTTCTCTGTCTCAAGGGGGAGATATCAGAGGTCTGTTAAGACCCCTGATATCTCACCAAAGCCCCCCAACAGGGCTGATTAAAAAAAAAAAAAAAAAACACATATTGCAATAAAGAATAAAAAAAATTATTGTAAAAAATAAAAATTGTAAATTAAAAAAAAAAAAAAAAAAAAAAACACACACATACACCGTTCACCCCCCCCCCCCCCCAAAAAAAAAGGACTGTTAAAAAAAAAAAAAAACAAAAAAAAAAAAACACTGTCACGTGACATAAAAAAAGGTATCGGTATTCGGTATCGGCAAGTACTTGAAAAAAAGTATCGGTACTTGTACTCGGTCCTAAAAGAGTGGTATCGGGACAACCCTAACTAAAACTATGTCCTTTTTTCATACACAGGAAGACCTCAGCCAGGGGGAGGCTGTGGAATGTGGCACACAGGAGGAGGCGGGGGTTAGTGGCAGCCAGGAGGAGGCGGGGGTTAGTGGCAGCCAGGAGGAGGCGGGGCTAAGTGGCAGCCAGGAGGAGGCGGGGCTAAGTGGCAGCCAGGAGAAGGTCGGGCCCAGTAGGAGCCTGACAGAATCACAGGTCCCTCCGCCTTCCAAACAAAAGACCCAGGAAGGGGAGTAACGTGCAGGATTCAGCGCTCAGGCTAATTCAGGAGGCTTCTGCGTCCCTCAGAGCCTTCCCCACTCGCGAAGAGTCCTTCATGTGTGAGGACATTCTTTATAAAACCTTAACAAAGGGGGTGAGGGGCGAAATCACACCCAAAACCCACCTGTGTGAGTTGGACCATCCTCCTCCTCCTGCCACACCTCCACCACCACAGACACAGCGTGGAAGGAAGTGGGGAAGGAAGACCAGAGAGTGATGACCTGGGTTCAGTCTGGTCTGAGAAAAGATGCAGGCTCTTGTATGACCACAGCCTGGGGACAATACATGTCATCTGCTGCTGTTCATGATTCTCTTGGACTTCTGGACCAGATTGAACTCCCTTATATATGGACTCCTCAGGCCACCAATTTTGCCTGGAAATAATTGATGTGCGCCCTGGGGGCCAAAGACTTCGCCAATTTCTTCTGTTTCTCCAGCGTTGTCTCCCTCTTTGTTTGGTTATGAGCCCTTAATAAAGGATTTTTGGTTTCAATTATACTCGCCTATGTGTATTTTCCTTCAAAAAGGACAGTTTGTTTGTGAGGAGGCAGGTACATTTCAAAAATACAATGTGAAATTAACAAGAGACACCAACACCAAACAACCTCCTTGAGATGAAATAATACAAGATAATAATCGTGTTTTGGTAACTTGACACACAAAACACACCCAAAAATATTCTGGAGTAAAAAAAAAAAAAAAAAAAAAAAGAGCAGGCTTGAAAAAAAATAATAACAAAAAAAAAATGTAAATTTTGGAGTCAGATGTGACAAATCAAAATATATTAATGAAATCACGATAAATAATAAAGAAAGAAGTTTGTGAGAACTCTGTGTGAATATGAGCAGCAAAACAACTTCATTCTTCTAGCATTATAGAGAAGAACAGAGTGCGCTGCATTTAAAACATTGCAGCGTGACGAAAGTGCTAGATCCATTCCGAACGCTAATTTTACCGGACCGAGCAGTTCCGGCTCGGAATTTATTCTGAGCATGCGTGGCACTTTGTGCGTCAGAATTGTCCACACACGGTCGGAATTGACTATCGGATTTTGTTGTCGGAAAATTTTATAGCCTGCTCTTAAACTTTGTGTGTCGGAAAATCCGATAGAAAAAGTCAGATGGAGCCCACACACGGTCGGAATTTCCGACAACAAGCTCCGATCGCACATTTTCCGTCAGAAAATCCGACCGTGTGTACAGGGCATAAGACATACCATACCTGTAAAGCAAATACAAAAAAGACAGCTGCACTGAACTTGCTGCTGCTGGTGTGCACTGGCAGGAACAGTGTACCACATGGTTTGTCATTGCATTCCCAATGGGCAGACAGTATGGTGGTATGATGATGGTATTAACCAGCAAGTGATTAATACAATCAAACATAGTATTACTTTAAGTCTTGGTTTACATGTGCAGTTAGGGAGCAGTAAAACCAGGTGGTTTACTCACTGTTTTAGTGCTCCCAACTGCCCTCCTGAAGCTGGGCATGTAGTTGCTCAGGGCTGTATACATTGCATGGCTGCGATGCTGTGTGTTGGGAACGCAGCACGTGATTGAGATGTGGTAGTGTGGCATTTACAGGGTTAAATCAGGCAGTGAGGAGGCTGTCACATTTGCTTGTGTTCTCAACCAAACTGTCAAACCATCAAATGGCTGGTGTCATAAATTATCACATGTGCAGCACCATGGCAGTTGCAGATCACACTGAAGCAGCTTCCTTGGCTGTAAAGAATAGAAGGGTTTAACCACTTGCCAACCAGTCACATACCTGGTATCGATCTTCAAGTGGTTGAATCGAGATGATGCAGCCATCATCCCAGTATGATTGGCTTTCTTGCAATAGCAATCAGAGCGTCTAACTAGACACTCGATTGCTATTATAACAGCAGTTCTCAACCCAGGGGTCGATTGCTGATTTGCCAGGGGGTCGCGAACGCTGTTGCAATCTGGACAGCCCGACTCATACACACATAGTACACATAGTAATGTCGGGTCTGTCTCGGCCAGGGAGACGTCACTTCCAGGAGAGTCCACGGGGAAGTGACATTCCATCGCCGCCATCTTGGTAAACTCGGCCGCAGTAAGGCTACAGTTAGAAGTCAGTGGACATCTTTTTACACCCAATGAAGTCTTGCATTTTACACTTACCGGTATTTTTACCAGTAAACTCAGCTTATAAACTATATAAGCCTTATATAGTATATAAGCTCAGTTTACTGGTAAAAATAAGTGTAAAATGCAAGACTTTGTGGGTGTAAAAAGATGTCTGCTTGCTGACTATTAACTGTAGCCTTACTGCGGACGAGTGTACCAAGATGGCGGCGACAGAACATCAATTCGCTTTCCACATTAGACGGGTTGCTGATTCTGATGAAACACCTGAGTAACTGGTAAGTCAGAGACAAATCAATAAAGACATTAGTACTGTGTGTCACCAGCCCATTCAATCAATAGATTGTGAATAAATAAGTCCAACATGACCTGACTGTGCAAGAAAAAAATTATTATGGAACAAAACATATAATTTATATATAAATGTCCCAGCTGGTTCCTCAAAAGTGGTTATTCCGTACCAGTGCTAGATATACAAAGTGTATAGCACCCAAACACCCGTGATGCGCCAGCACTTTCTGAATTGTGCACAGAATACAGTATAATAAGGGGCTGCTCAGAAGATGGGTCTTTCAATAATTTGTACTGGTTACTCCAAAGATGCCTCAGCAGGTCCAGCGGTATGTATTCTCCACCCATATACTCATGCAAGATAAAGAGCCATCATTGCGCAATATTCTAAAAAAGATAATTTATTTAGCTTAAAACAAGAACAGATGTACACTTACATGATAGGGTGTTGTTAAACCGGCACTAAGTCTATCTAGCAATTCGACATACAGTTTGTATACGCCACTCAATGCTTGGAAGCTGGCGTGCGTTCGAAGCCTCATTTTCAGAGCAGGTCAGGGGCCGGATGTGACATCAGCATCGCTCCACTAGCCTCAATGTGTTTTGCATGAAATATGCATCATCAGGAAGCGTGGAGGCTAGTGGAGCAACGCTGACGTCACATCCAGCCCCTGACCCGCACCGAAAATGAGGCTTGGAACATACGCGGGCTTCTTTGCACAGAGCGGCGTTTGAATCCCAACCATGATACCACCTGCCTGGAGTTTGCATGTTCTCCCTGTGCCTGCGTGGGTTTCCTCCGGGTACTCTGGTTTCCTCCCACACTCTGAAAGACATGCTGGTAGGTTAGTTGGCTTCTGTCTAAATTGCCCCTTGCCGCCGAGCGTACCCAGATATGCGGCCTCGGCTTTAGGGGGTTATACCGGGATGATGCCCGCAGCTGCTGGCATCATCACGGTACCGTTTTTTAGAGCGGGCGATCAGCTATTTAGGGATAACAACCGATGCGGCTAAAAGCTGCTCGGTTGTTATCCCGGAGGAGCAGGAGGGGACATCGCCCCCTACCGCTGCTCATACTGGGCCTCCCGTCCCACTGGGAGACCCGATCCTCAATCCGCCACTTCCGGCGGCTAGAGACAGACTGGCATGAAGCTGGAAACGGCTTTGTTCCAGTCTTCTCTCTGTAAACACGGAAGTGACGTCACGACATCACTTCCTGTTTACTCGGCTGCCAATGGCGCCGGTTTTTAAAAAAATATACAGTCTTCAGAATCGCCGTTTCCGGCGATCTGAATACTTTGAAGTGCAAAGAAGGGATTTGGGGTCTTTTAGACCCCTGATCCCTCCATAAAGAGTACCTGTCACCACCTATTACTGTCACAAGGGATGTTTACATTCCTTGTGACAGCAATAAAAAAGTGAACAAAAAAATTAAAAAAAAAAAAAAAAAAACAATGTAAAAAAATAAAAATGAAATAATAAAAAAAAAATTTAAAGCACCCCCGTCCCAGCGAGCTCGCGCAGCAAAGAAAACGCATACGGAAGTTGCGCCCGCATATGTAAACAGTGTTCAAATCACACATGTGAGGTATCACCGCGATCGTCAGAGTGAGAGCAATAATTCTAGCACTAGACCTCCTCTGTAACTCTAACCTGGTAACCGTTATTTTTTTTTTAGGTACTGTAGTTTTTCGCCATTCCACGAGTGTGCGCAATTTTAAAGCGTGACATGTGTGGTATCTATTTACTCAGCGTAACATCATCTTTCACACTATACAAAAAAATTGGGCTAACTTTCATTTTTTTTAAATTCATGAAAGTGTCTTTTTCCCCAAAATTTGCGTTTAAAAGACCGCTGCACAAATACCGTGTGACATAAAATATTGCAACAATCAGAATTTTATTCTCTAGATTCTCTGCTAAAATAAATACCTGTATTTATCGGCGTATAACACGCACCAGCGTATAACACGCACCCCAATTTAGGAGGGAATTTTAAGGAAAAAAAACTTACATTTAAATGCCCATCATTGCAGCCTTCTCAGTGCAGCCTTGCCCCAGTGCAGCCATGTCAGTGCAGCCATGTCAGTGCAGCCTTGTCAGTGCAGCCTTGTCAGTGCAGCCTTGTCAGTGCAGCCTTCCCCAGTGCAGCCATGTCAGTGCAGCCATGTCAGTGCAGCCTTGTCAGTGCAGCCTTGTCAGTGCAGCCTTCCCCAGTGTAGCCTTGTCAGTGCAGCCTTCCCCAGTGCAGCCTTGTCAGTGAAGCCTTGTCAGTGCAGCCTTGTCAGTGCAGCCTTCCTCAGTGCAGCCTTGTCAGTGCAGCCTTCCCCAGTGCAGCCTTGCATCCTGCGATCCCGGGCCCCTGCCATCCTGTCCTTCAAAATCGCCGACCGCGATTTGAAAATGGCGCCGCCGGCGCCGAAAGACACAGAGCCGGTCCTCGGCTCTTCTCGTCGGCTCTCGTTCACTTTCGTGTCCACTCGTAGTCCCGCCTGCGATGGGTGTGACTATGAGCGGAGCTATCCGAACCTAGCCGAGCGGCGCTCGAGTGAAGACGAAAGTGGCCGAGAAGAGCCGAGGACCGGCTCTGTGTATTTTGGCGGCGCCATTTTCAAATCGCGGTCGAGGATTTTGAAGATCTGGCTGCTCCGGATCGCAGGGGATCGGCGTATAACACGCATCCGCGATTTTCCCCTGATTTTAAGGGGGAAAAAGTGCGTGTTATACGCAGATAAATACGGTATACATAATGTTTGGGGGTTCTAAGTAATTTTCTAGCAAAAAATACAGATTTTAACTTGTAAACACCAAATGTCAGAAATAGGCTTAGTCATGAAAGGGCTATGTATGAATGTGAGTTAGAGACCTTAGATTGTCAGCTCCTTGAGGGTAGGGACTGACATGAATGTATAATATATATAGATATATCTAAAAAACATATAGATATATCTATATATATAGATATATCTATATATATGTAAAACGCTGCGTAAGTTGACGGCGCTATACAAGTACCTGAAATAATAATAATAAAAAAAAACAAACTGTATGTCGGATTGCTGGATAGACTTAGAGCCCTTTCACACCGGGCTGCCCATAGCGTCGGCGGTAAAACGCCGCTATTTATAGCGGCGTTTTACCGTCGGATTTCGGCCGCTAGCTGCCCGCTTTTACCCCCCGCTAGCGGCCGAGAAAGAAGCTGCTGGCAGGACTTTTTTTCCCGTCCTGCCAGCGCAGCGCTCCGGTGTGAAAGCCCTCGGGCTTTCACACTGGAGACAATGCTGCAGCTGTTTGAGGGCGGATTGCAGGCGCTATTTTTAACGCTATAGCGCCTGCAAAACGCCCTCGGTGTGAAAGGGGTCTTAGTGCCGGTCTAACAACACCCTATCATGTGAGTGTACATCTCTTCATGTTTTAAGCTAAATAAATGATCTTTTTTGAAATATTGCGGAATGATGGCTCCTGCATATCAGATATTTATATTTCGATTCATAACAGTCACGAAATTACAGCAATGAAGGAGCAACAAAAATAATTTTTTTTAGGGGTCCCCACAATTTGGGAAATTTT
This sequence comes from Lithobates clamitans, assembly GCA_037952925.1. Lineage (NCBI taxonomy): Eukaryota > Metazoa > Chordata > Amphibia > Anura > Ranidae > Lithobates > Lithobates clamitans. The sequence continues at coordinate 646,401 of JBBGZY010001321.1, read as the reverse complement.
ATCAAGGGGTCACGGCACTAGAAGGTTGAGAAGCACTGTATTAACTGTTTAAGCGGCACTTCGGCCGCTAGCGGAGCGCTTTTAACCGCAAATAAGGGATGAAAAACACCCGTTTTGCGGCACTTCCGAATCGCTTTTCAGGTGCTTTGGAAGCACTGCCCATTCGTTTCAATGGTCAGGGCGTTTTGGGAGTGCTGTATACTACACCGCTCCAAAGATGCTGTTTGCAGGACTTTTCCTAATGCCCAGCAAGTGCACGCCGAAGTGTGAAAAGATACCCTGAAATGAATGGGAGGCAGTTTTCAGGCGCTATTTAGAGGCTATTTCTAGCGCTAAAAATGCCTGAAAACCACCTCAGTGTGAAAGGGGTCTAATGCTTATAAATCGCTGCCTACGGATAGTAAAATGTACGTCTTTTATCGCTGTTGCATGAGTGTGTGCAGTTTTAAAGTGAGTCATGTTTGGTATCTATTTACTCTGTGTAACATCATCTTTGAGTTTTGCAAACGTGTTTAGGAGCATCAAGTGCTTCATTATTTCCATTGGTCAGAACGATAATTTATTCTTGCCATTGAAATAAATGAATGCCTAGCGCGTTTAGACATCTTAAGCATTTTTTGGATGCTGAAACGCTCCTCTCCTGAACGCGCTGGCCCTGGGGGGTGGCCTGTAAACACCTATATGGACGCATAGACTAACATCGAAGGCAGGAAAAAAAGGAAACGCAAATTGCCTCAAAAAGCCGTGTTTTTAACGCCCTGAGGCCTTATACAGCATATAAATGATCTTCCTACTGGGGGGGGGGCAGCGGCTATAACATGATTCCTAACGGATCACGAAGCATCACGATGGAGAGGAGCTCCAGGGGAAGAAGGACGTTTCCCATTCTGTGGTCTGTTCCTAATTCAGAATAAAGTCCTCACAAAACAAAGGAGCAGCTCCATTCCCTTCACCATTTTCCCAAATTACAGGCTACATGGCCCAGCCCACAGCTCTCCCTCCTCTGGTAGGGGATTGTACATCCCAGCAGGCGGAGAGGAGCCCCCACCTCATCGTCACAGGCCTCAGCTCCTTCCTCCTCCCTCACACCCCCCATAACATCACTGCAGAGGCTGCCTGACCCCAGCCGCGCTGAGTGAGGAGCCCTGAACACGGAGGACGTCTCTTTCCCCCCCTCAGGACACGGCGTGTGAGTATGGGAGGCTCTGCTTCTCTATTCCGGGGAATAATACACCGGGGGGGGGGGCTCCCACCTTCATACAGGAGAGCCTGTGTATGGAGGAGAGCCTGTGTATGGAGGAGAGGAGAGCCTGTGTGAAGGTCTGCTTGCACTCTATGAGCTCCTCTCCTCACACAGTGCAGGCTCCTCCAGACCTGGGCCCTCTATGTACATACACTGAACACAAAGAGCCTGACAGGGATCAGCACAGACAATACAGAGAGCATGGGGAGGGGGACATCCATCCTCTGTCACCCTACACCTTCATCCACTCATCTGGGGTCTGAGCTCTGTGCTCATCTCTATTATTAGGGACAATAGCCATCCAGGGTGTCACAGATGCAAATCCTCAGCCAGTATGTAAGATGGAATATATTGATTTCCAGTCATTGACACCAGATTTTCCTATAGACAGACACACTATATATTATATATATTACATACAGTATATGTGCTAGTCCTGATTTCCTATAGATGAACAGGAGCAGGGATGTGTTCCTGTGATCTGCAGGCTGACATGTCTGCACCAATGTACAACGCATAGAGATTTACTAACACTGGAGCATGCAAAACCTGGTGCAGCTGTGCATAGAAACCAATCAGCTTCCAGGTTTTATTGTCAAAGCTTAATCCTAGTACACATGATGAGATTATCGGACGAACAATTGGTTGTTTTTTTTTTTTTTTTGCATGCTAGTCTTCATATGAAAAATGAATAGGTTACTAAAGTACGAAAATTCTCATATGACAGAATAAAAATTCAGAAGTGATGTCATGTGTTGTAGTGTATTTTCAGAGGAAAACTGTACTGCTTAAATGAAAGTCGCACGATCTGGTATCGTACGAGAAACGTTTTCATGTTTGTCCTTTTTGGATAATTTCAGATGAAAGCTGTGTACTAACGATCAGACTATCGTGCGATCGATTTGAAGTGATGTCATGTGTTGTAGTGCATTTGTATTGTATTTTCGGACAAAAACTGTACCAAGTAAACGAAAATCGTACGAGAAACATTTTCGTGTTTGTTTTGTCCCGTTGGATAATTTCGGATGAAAGCTGTGTACTAACGATCAGATTATCGTACGATCGCTTCAAAAGCGGTATTTTTTTGTACGATATTCTAAATGTGTGTAGGGGCCACTGATTGAACAAGCTGAAGTTAGTATCTGATTGGCTTTCATGCATATCTGCACCAGATTCTAAGCGCTCCAGTTTTAGTAAATCTCCCCCCAGTGATTCCTAGCAAATGTTAATCTTCCAATGTGTACCGTGTGATCGTAGATTGCAGTGCTTTTTACACATCTAAGCAATGCTGCCTCTGTGTTTTCTCCATCGTATTAATATTATTATTATTGTTATTACTATACAGGTTTTATATAGTGCCAACAGTTTGCACAGTGCTTTATAGGCCTCATCCACACGGACGCACTGTTCCATACACCCACGTATGTTGTTCTGCACAGGCAACCTGTTAAAATTAATGACAGGTGGATGGCTGCACAGATCTCCAAGTGCATCCCCAAGTGTACATCTGTGCAGGACCGATGCACGGATCAGAACACCGTCTGTCTGCATTCCGATCAATGAATTACTCCGCACAGATGTACACGACGGAAGGTGATTGGAGATCCATGCAGATGTTTACCTGTCATTGATTTCACCAGGTTGCCTGCACAAAACACCATGCCTCCTATGCAGGTAAACACAGCCCTCTGAACAGTATCGGCCCTGTGCAAACTGTTGCCACTATATAAATCCTGTAAAATAATAATTATTACTATATAATATAAATCCTGTATTATAATAAAAAAAACGAGAAGGCACAGACGCAAGGTTGTTTGGATATGTAACAAGCACTGCAATCTAGGATCACACCATAGACATTGAAGATTAACATGCGATGTGCTAGAAATCTCTAGGTGTTGTACATTGGTGCGGTCATGTCAGACTGCAGTGCCAGTGTACCAGAACGAAAGAACCCTGCTCCTGTTCAATTCCGTGCATCCACATGCAAGATGCCTGTAAAAAATCAGTGATTGGTGGACGGCTGCGCAGATTTCCAAGCACACCCCGCTGTATAAATCCATGGAGGACCAATGCACGAGTGTACACTCAGGGGATGCAAATCTGTGTAGCCATCCACCTGTCAGTGATTTTACAGACTGCCTGCACAGTACACCATGTCTCCCATGCGGGCAAACACTAAAAGGGGTTGTAAAGTCTGAACGTTTTCACCTTAATGCATTAAGGTGAAAAACCTTCTTTGCTGCAGCGCCCCCCAGACCCCCCTTTTTCTTACCTGTACCCATTCATTCCAGCGCAGTGCACGAGCCCAGCGGCTCCAGCCACTGGCTCTCATGTCATTGGACAGATTGATTGCAGCAGAAGCCATTGGCTCCTGCTGCTGTCAATCAAATCCAGTGACACGGGGGCTGGGTGGGGCTGAGTCCCACTGTCTGTGTCAATGGACACAGCAGCAGGACTTGGGAGGGCGCCCGCACAGGTCCCCCCCCTGGAAAGCGGCTCTCCGTGGGGGCACCCGATGAAGGGAAGGAGCCAGTAGCCGGCAGGGTCTGGCTTAAAAATCATGTTGTTTTCCTGCGCCTGGGGAGCTGCACGTGGCGCATACAGGCACCTATAGATGTGAAAGGCTGCACAGGCTTATACCCACATAAGTGGTGATGTTTTCGTGTGCATATGACATATTCCCCAAACGTACAAGTTTCACATTTATGAAATACATTATACGCGAATGCACGGGTTAACAAAGACGCAAAAAAGCATTGGTGCTTACAGGAATACAACTGCATGATCACCTCAATGAACAGCTATATGCTCCACCTTTGGCTCCTCGGACGCCAGAAAAAGCCAAGATTTTTCCGTCCGATCCTGCCTGCTCCTCTAACCATCTGGGTAAAAGAGGTCTTATTCACACAGGACATTATTGCCAACTGTGGCAACAATCCAGTGTGTTCTTGCAGCTGGCTTTACAGATGGATGCGGATAGTTGCAGCCACTCAGCCTGTACAAAGCAATGACAGGCTGACAGTCTGTGGGTGTTCACATGTAGTCGCTCATGGAATGATTACCTGCAGTTAGAGGCAGGTAAATTATTATTTACACTTTTACAGCCAAATTCATGACCCCCCCCCTACACACATATACACACACTTTATGGTTACTATATATTCTTATTCACACAGCTTATCTAAAAATAATTAAAAACATATACTGTATATTTTTACCTTTCCAGTGCTTTCTACTACTTTCTTTGGAGCAGACTTATACATAGGACACTAAAACCAGCTTGTATTGTTCAGAATGAAGAAAAAAACAGAAAAGCGCCTCTAAGTGCAATATTTATTGTATAATAGCAAGTAACAATAAAACACTCACATAAGGTAAAGAAAGATGGGCTATCTGGGAGAAGGAACCCATAGGAACTGTCCTCAACGCCTCCAGTCTGGGGGTATGCCCGCCGTAATTACCATGGTGAATCAGGAAAAAGTGGTTCTCCCCTCATCCTGGTGACATCACACGCCCACTGGCGCTGCGCTCCAAGCTGGTTCCATCAGGCTTACCCGGAACAACTTGCTTGCTTCTTCCTGATTCACTGCGGTAATCGTGGCGGACGTACCCCCAGACCGTAGCCTTAGAGTATCGTATGATTAAAAAAGAACATCAAATGACATGAAAATTAAATGATGCATCCTGCTGCTAAATACAAACACCACCCCAGTTGATACAATTGCATCACATTCTAAGATTTCAAAAAATAACATAGTTACTGGTTGTATATATACACACATATCGCCTATATTTAGAAAAAACGCATTTCAACTGGAGAAAAACGAATGCGACTTACATTTAGCATGTAGCTGCATAAAGATGCTTTTTCAGTGCTGACAGGGGCCCTAATCACCAAATGCCTGTACCGCTCAACATCCTCTACGGGGAAGCCCGGAATATTTTAAAAGACCAATATTTGGCAGCCATAAAAGCAAAAGGGCTGAAAAACAAACAATATTTGAATTCTCGGGGAGAGTACATCTCCAGAGAGATAAAAAAAGTGAAAAAATTGCAGATGAAAAATACCTTAAGTTAGTTGTGTAGCATGTGCAGATGGGGTTCCAGACGATTGGTAGCAGAGAGCCTTGGTCTTAAGGTATCTCTCTATTGAAAGCCAGTAATGAAATGCTGCCTTTGGCTGTCCCTGGTGTCCTAATATAGGGGATATGGGCGTGACTACAAGGTGGGCGTTTGCATAAGTCTGAGGCAGATCTCCTACTCATTGGTGGGCGTTTGCATCAATCTGAGAATAATCTCCTATTTATTGGTGGAATAGTGGGGGGGGGCGCGGCCTCTGTTGGCCGCCGTCAATTGCAGAAAGTATCCTTATATGGGAAGCTAGAGCCTCTCATAGCTTCATGTTGTCTTGGTAATGAACGCTTCCCCTCCTCCCTCCCTTCCCAGCCACATTATAAAGCCCTCCTCCTTCTACGTGTCCTATGGGGTGTGGGGTGTGGGATATGGAGAGCGGGAGGACCATGGTAACCCTGCCCCATAATCGCAGGACTGAAAAGCAAAATCATGAAAGTAGACACATGCGAAATGCATCCATGATAACAGCGATTAAATTATTAATCATAAATGTTACATACAAAGTGTATAAAATATAAAATATGAAATTTTAATTGAAAATTGTTATAATATATCAAATAGATTGAATGGGGCGGTTTGCAGGCGCTATTGCGCTAATAATAGCGCCTGCAAACCGACCCGAAAGTGCCGCTGCTTTCATTCCAGTGTGAAAGCCCCGAGGCCTTTCACACTGGAGCGATGCGCTGGCAGGACGGTAAAAAAAAAGTCCTGCCAGCAGCATCTTCGGAGCGGTGAAGGAACGGAGTGTATACCGCTCCTTCAGCGCTCCTGCCCATTGAGATCAATGGGACGGCGCGGCTATACCGCCAGCAAAGTGCCTCTGCAGAGGCGCTTTGCGGTGGTATTTAACCCTTTCTCGGCCGCTAGCGGGGGTAAAACCGCCCCGCTAGCGGCCGAATACCGATGGTAAAACGCCACTAATAATAGCGTTTTACCGCTGACGCCGCCCCCGCCCCAGTGTGAAGGGGCTTTAAAAGTTACAGTTACAAAAAAAAGTGTAAAAAAAAAAAACACAAAAAAAATATAAAATAAAAAAAAATAGTTGTCGTTTTATTGTTCTCTCTCTCTCTATTCTCTCTCTATTGTTCTGCTCTTTTTTACTGTATTCTATTCTGCAATGTTTTATTGTTATTATGTTTTATCAAGTTTGCTTTTCAGTTATGCAATTTTTTATACTTTACCGTTTACAGTGCTTTTATTGTTAACCATTTTTTTGTCTTCAGGTACGCCATTCACGACTTTGAGTGGTTATATCAGAATGATGCCTACAGGTTTAGGTATCATCTTGGTATTATTCTTTTCAGCCAGTGGTCGGCTTTCATGTAAAAGCAATCCTAGCGGCTAATTAGCCTCTAGACTGCTTTTACAAGCAGTGGGAGGGAATGCCCCCCCCCACCGTCTTCCGTGTTTTTCTCTGGCTCTCCTGTCTCAACAGGGAACCTGAGAATGCAGCCGGTGATTCAGCCAGCTGACCATAGAGCTGATCAGAGACCAGAGTGGCTCCAAACATCTCTATGGCCTAAGAAACCGGAAGCTATGAGCTTTTCATGACTTAGATTTCGCCAGATGTAAATAGCGCCATTGGGAAATTGGGGAAGCATTTTATCACACCGATCTTGGTGTGGTCAGATGCTTTGAGGGCAGAGGAGAGATCTAGGTTCTAATAGACCCCAATTTTTTCAAAAAAGAGTACCTGTCACTACCTATTGCTATCATAGGGGCATTCCCTGAGATAACAATAAAAATGATTTAAAAAAAAAATGAAAGGAACAGTTTAAAAATAAGATAAAAAAGCAAAAAAAAAAAAAAAAAAAAAAAAAAAAAAAAAGCACCCCTGTCCCCCCCTGCCCTCACGCTAAGGCGAACGCACGCGTCAGTCTGGCGTCAAATGTAAACAGCAATTGCACAATGAATGTGAGGTATCACCGCAAAGGTCAGATCGAGGGCAGTAATTTTAGACCTCCTCTGTAAATCTAAAGTGGTAACCCGTAAAGGCTTTTAAAGGCTTTTAAAAATGTATTTATTTTGCTGTCACTGCACGTTTGTACGCAATTTTAAAGCATGTCATGTTTGGTATCCATGTACTCGGCCTAAGATCATCTTTTTTATTTCATCAAACATTTGGGCAATATAGAGTGTTTTAGTGCATTAAAATTTAAAGTGTGTTTTTTCCCCAAAAAATGTGTTTGAAAAATCGCTGCGCAAATACTGTGTGAAAAAAATTAAACACCCACCATTTTAATCTGTAGGGCCTTTGCTTTAAAAAAAATTATAATTGGGGGTTCAAAGTAATTTTCTTGCAAAAAAAAATAATTTTTCATGTAAATAAAAGTGTCAGAAAGGGCTTTGTCTTCAAGTGGTTAGAAGAGTGGGTGGTGAATGTTTTATATTGTGACACAAGTTGCGGGAAAGAGACAATTTTTTTTTTGGACAAAGTTGTCACTAAATGATATATTGCTCAAACATACTATGGGAATATGTGAAACACCCCAAAATACATTCTGTTGCTTCTCCTGAGTACAGGGATACCACATGTGTGAGACTTTTTGGGAGCCTAGCCTCGTACGGGGCCCTGAAAACCAAGCACCGCCTTCAGGCTTTATAAGGGCGTAAATTTTTTATTTCACTCTTCACTGCCTATCACAGTTTCGGAGGCCATGGTGAGTATTTTGCAGGCCTCACTTTTTGTCACAAAGTTTTAAAAATTGAAAAAAGAAAAAAAAAATTTTTTTCTTGTCTTCATTTTCAAAAACAAATGAGAGCTGCAAAATACTCACCATGCCTCTCAGCAAATAGCTTGGTGTGTCTACTTTCCAAAATGGGGTCATTTTGGGGGGGTTTGTGCCACCTGGGCATTCCATGGCCTCCGAAACTGTGATAGGCAGTGAAGAGTGAAATCAAAAATTTACACCCTTAGAAATCCTGAAGGCGGTGATTGGTTTTCGGGGCCCCGTACGCGGCTAGGCTCCTAAAAAGTCCCACACATGGGGTATCCCCATACTCAGGAGAAGCAGCTAAATGTATTTTGGGGTGCGATTCCACATATGCCTATGGCCTGTGTGAGCAATATATCATTTAGTGACAACTTTGTGCAAAAAAAAAAAATGTCACTTTCCCTCAACTTGTGTCAAAATATAAAATATTCCATGGACTCAACATGCCTCTCAGCAAATAGCTTGGGGTGTCTACTTTCCAAAATGGGGTCATTTGGGGGGGGATTATGCCATCTGGGCATTTTATGGCCTTCAAAACTGTGATAGGTAGTGAGGAGTAAAATCAAAAATTTACGCCCTTAGAAATCCTGAAGGCAGTGATTGCTTTTCGGGGCCCTGTACGCGGCTAGGCTCCCAAAAAGTCCCACACATGTGGTATCCCCGTACTCAGGAGAAGCAGCTGAATATATTTTGGGGTGCAATTCCACATATGCCCATGGCCTGTGTGAGCAATATATCATTTAGTGACAACTTTTTGTAATTTTTTTTTTTTTTGTCATTATTCAATCATTTGGGACAAAAAAATTTTATATTCAATGGGCTCAACATGCCTCTCAGCAATTTCCTTGGGGTGTCTACTTTCCAAAATGGGGTCATTTGTGGGGGTTTTGCACTACCCTGCCATTTTAGCACCTCAAGAATTGACATAGGCAGTCATAAATTAAAGGCTGTGTAAATTCCAGAAAATGTACCCTAGTTTGTAGGCGCTATAACTTTTGCGCAAACCAATAAATATACACTTATTGACATTTTTTTTACCAAAGACATGTGGCCGAATACATTTTGGCCTAAACTTATAACTAAAATTGAGTTTATTGGATTTTTTTTATAACAAAAAGTAGAAAATATAATTTTTTTTCAAAATTTTCCGTTTATAGCGCAAAAAATAAAAACGGCAGAGGTGATCAAATACCATCAAAAGAAAGCTCTATTTGTGGGAAGAAAAGGACGCAAATTTCGTTTGGGTACAGCATTGCATGACCGCGCAATAAGCAGTCGCAGACGCAGTGCCAAATTGGAAAAAGGGCTCTAGTCAGGAAGGGGGTAAATCCTTCCGGGGCTGAAGTGGTTAAAGAAGTCCTGTCATGCTTTTTTTCTATTACAAGGGATGTTTACATTACTTGTAATAGGAATAAAAGTGACCCAAACATTTTTTTTTTAAAGACAGTGTAAAAATAAAAAGTAAAATAAATAATAAAAAACAAAATATAAAGCGCTCCGACCCACTGAGCTTGCACGCAGAAGCGAACGCATGCGCACGTAAGCGACACACACACATATGAAAACGGTGTTCTTTCTTGACCCTTCCACTTTTCTCCCTTCTTTCTCTCTTACACTTCAGTTTCCGCCCTACTACAATTATTTTTTTAATATAAAATGGATTGTACAGCACCATTAACCGCTTCCCGACCAACCGCCGCAGTTATACTGCGGCATGTTGGCTCCCCTGCGCGAGCCGTCGTAGCTATACGTCGGCTCGCGGGGTTGGGATAGCAGGCGGGCCTACTGCACACCGGGGGTGCCGGTGCTCATAGCCGATGGTCGCGATGACCGCTGGCCACAAGCGATCGTGTGCAGGAGAGACAGAACAGGGACGAGTGTGTGTAAACACACACTTCCCTGTTCTGTTCTGACAGGAGTGACATATCCTGTGTTCCTATTAGCTAGAAACAACGATCTGTCACTTCCTCCAGTCAGTCCCCTCTCCCTTCAGTTAGAATCACCTCCCAAGGAACACAGTTAACCCCTCGATCGCCCCCTAGTGTTAACCCCATCACTGCCAGTGACTTTTTTACAGTAATCAATGCAATTTTATAGCATTGATCACTGTATTAATGCCAATGGTCCCAAAAATGTGTCAAATTGCCCGATGTGTCCGCCATAATGTCGCAGTCATGATAAAAATCACAGATCGCAACCATTACTAGTAAAAAAAAAAAATAATAATAAAAATGCTATAAATCTATCCCCTATTTTGTAGACGCTATAACTTTTGCACAAACCAATCAATATACGCTTATTGCTAATTTTTTTACCAAAAATATGTAGAAGAATACATATCGGCCTAAACTGAGGAAAAAAATTGTTTTTTTTTAATATTTTTGGGGGATATATATTATAGCAAAAAGTAAAAAATAATGCGTATTTTTCAAAATTGTCAATTTTTTTTTGTTTATAGCGCAAAAAATAAAAACCACAGAGGCGATCAAATACCACCAAAAGAAAGCTCTATTTGTGGGGAAAAAAGGACGTCAATTTTGTCTGAGTAAAAAATAAGTTAATAACCAGGAGTTGTGCTTCTGTCTGCTTCTGCTTGCAAGTGTTGTTTTGAGGGTTTTCTTTTTTTTTTTTTTCCTCCTTTATTTGATACGTTTGCTAGCAATTTTTAAAAATACTTTTTTTCCCCTCCTTTTTTATGACACTTTTTAAACAGCTTTTTTTAAAATTTTTTTAAATTTTTCTTCCTGCTAATTAAGGGGGGGTGGTTAATTGTTCACAGGTGTATAAAAGTATCTATACAAACTCCCCTAGGAGCTAGCTTGCTCCCTTATGGTGGCTTGCATGTGGATTTTGTGAACATAAGTGGAATTTTGAACTAAAGTGGAGAGTTGAAAACAGGAGTTAAGAACATCTGTAAGTAACATCTTAAATTTCCTTTAAGTAATTGTATTGTAACTGGGAAATGATTGCTAGTAGGGTTAAAGGTTTTGCTCAGTGCACAGTGTGCCACGTGTATGCAAAATTGGTGCAACAGCTCCAGGATGGATTCCGCTGTGACAGATGTGAGCTGGTTGCCCTTCTGGAAGCTCGCATTAGAGATCTGGAGGAGCAAGTTGCAACACTGAGCGGAAAGGACAACCTTGAAAGGGGTCCTGGTCGCTGAGCAGGTGGTCAGTAGGGTTGATGTGGAGGGTCAAGTCAGGATTATAAGATAGGAAGATGGGTTAATGTAGTTAGAGGGAGTGGAAGGGACTTGCAGAAAAGGAAGGCCAGTCCTGTATTTGTGCATCAAAACAAATTTGCCAAGTTGGGTGAAGATGTGGAGGTGGCAAACACAGAGGTGGCAGTCCTAAATGTCACTGCTACCCCTAACAGCCAGGAGAGCAGCCCATCTAGTAGAGGTGGTGAGGGGAGTGCAGGTAGGCCTAGACAGTTGGTGGTTATAGGGGATTCTATAATCAGAAGGACTGATAGAATAATTTGTCGCCAGGATAGCCTCAACCAAATGGTTTGCTGTCTCCCTGGTGCTAGGGTTTGCCATGTGATGGACCGGGTGGATAAATTACTGGGAGGGGCTGGGCATGACCCAGCTGTCTTGGTCCACGTTGGAACCAATGACAGTATACATGGAAGGTGGAGGCTCCTTAAGAATCAATTTAAAGAACTAGGCTGCAAGTTGAAGGGAAGGACATCCAAGGTGATATTCTCTGAAATATTACCTGTGCCAAGCGCAACACAGGAAAGGCAGGGGTGATTAGAGAGCTGAATGCATGGCTAAAGACTTGGTGTAGGGAGGCGGGATTTGGGTTTCTAGAGCACTGGGCTGACTTTTCATTGGGGTGCAACCTATATGCTAAAGACGGTTTGCACTTGAATGGAAGGGGGTCTGCTGTGGAGAGGTTTATTGGAAGGCTGGAGGAGTATTTAAACTAGGATTGAGGGGGGAGGTGAACTAGAATTACATCGGGCAGACAGGTCAGTTAGGGGTCAGACATTAATGGAGGGTGGAATGGGGATAGATGGGGGGAGGGTTATGGCAGGTAACAAGAAATTTCCCATGTTGCAAACAGCCATTGGAAACTATAGTGCCATTTGTACTACTAAAAATGATATGAAAAACACCAGAGCAAAATGTAATAATGCATTAAAGTGTTTGTACACCAATGCCAGAAGTTTGCCAAGCAAAATAGGTGAGTTGGAAGCTCTGGTGCATGAGGAGAGCTATTATGTAATCGGCATTGCTGAAACTTGGCTTCAATCCTCAAGTGACTGGGCTATTAATATTCCTGGCTATGCACTCTTTCGGAGAGACAGGGTAAAAAGGAAAGGTGGCGGGGTCTGTCTCTATGTGAGAAGTGATCTCAAAGCAAGTGTGAAAGAGGACCTGGTTGATGGAGAGTATGATGAGTCTGAAGCATTATGGGTGGAACTGCATATTGTTTGGCGTAGTTCAAAGTTAATCATTGGAGTTTGTTTTTGGCCACCCAATGTTAACGAGGAGGTGGAGACTCAGCTCCTTGCACAGATGGAAAGGGCTGCAAGGGCTGGGACGGTGATATTAATGGGGGATTTTAACTACCCAGAAATTGACTGGAGTAATTGCACTGCTGGGACAGTTAAAGGGCAAAAATTTATAAACCTATTACAGGACAATTTTATGGTCTAGTTTATTGAGGCCCCAACTAGGAATGAAGCTCTGTTGGGCCTGGTAATCTCAAACCATGCAGAGCTATTATTAATGTACAGATAAAGGAACACCTGGGTAGCAGTGATCATAACATGATTTAATTTGATGTTAGCTGTAAACAAGAAATAAATACGGGAAAGATAAAAACACTTAAAGTGGGAGTCCGGCGACCAATCTTTTTTTTTTTTTTTTTTAGGTCATTGAGACACTTTGCTAATCCCAAAATAATACTCACAGTTTGGTTGTAATATTTCCGCCTCTGTCTGTTTTCGTACTGAAGAATAACTTTAAAAATGTGATGCTGGCTGTTTCCATCTTGCTTGTGGGCATGTGAAGCCCACAAGCATTGATTTCCTGGATGCGGTGAATGCTGTTCATTCACAGCTTGTTCACAAGCATGATCATTGTTCCAGCACTGAATCTTAGGAAGCCTGACACTAAGCTCCCAGGAGACAGTGCAGCGCCGGGGAAAGGCAATAAACACGCCTACTCCCATGGGAGGAGAGACAGGAAGTGCCACAATAAAGTAAAATATAAAGGTAATTACAGCGATAAAAAAATTTTTCGTGCAGCATTTGAACATTATGCAATTAACTGAAGGGGGTAAGATTAAGTTAAAAATTTGAGTGAAACCCCGCTTTAACTTCAAGAGAGCAAATTTTCCAAGGATGAGGGCTGCTCTCCAGGATTTAGACTAGGAGGGAATATTTGCATTGATAAACGCAGAACAGAAATGGGAATTCTTCAAAAAGACTGTTTGGGACCTCACTGCAAAGTATATTCCCATGGGCAATAAGTTTAAAAGGCTAAAAACAAAACCTATGCGGCCAAAGTTAAAAAAAGCTATAAACAATAAGAAAAGAGCTTTTAAAAAATATAAAAATGAAGGAATACTAGTGTCGTTTAACTGTTACAAAGAATTTACAGAATATGTAAAAAGGAAGACAGATTGCAAAAGATAGTAGGACAAACCCCAAAAAATTCTTCAACTATATTAATAGTAAAAAAGGTCAGGTCTGAGCATGTAGGCCCCTTACAAAATAATCTAGAGTGGGTGACGGGACAAAGAGAAGGCAAATTTATTAAATACTTTCTTCAGCGCTGTGTATACAAAAGAGCGTGGGGGAGCTCATGTCCATAATGGGGGTGGTATTGACACAGCCCCGAATGATCCACAATGGCTCAAAAGTGATATGGTCCAGAAATATTTAGACAGAATAAAGGTGGATAAAGCACCTGGACCTGATTGCATCCACCCACAGATCCTAAAAGAATTGAGCTCTGTAATTTCAAAGCCATTGTATCTAATTTTTAGGTACTCATTAATGACAGGAATAGTACCACTGGATTGGCGCAGGGCGAACGTGGTGCCTATATTTAAAAAGGGATCAAAGTCTTTACCAAGTAACTATAGACCTGTTAGTTTAACTTCTATAGTCGGGAAGATACTGGAAGCGTTTAATAAAAGACCACATAGACGAGTTCTTGCTGGAAAAAAAAAATTTTAAGCAACATACAGCATGGATTCATGAAAGACAGAAGTTGCCAGACAAACCTGATTTCTTTTTATGAAGAGGTAAGTAAATCCTTGGACAGACGGGTGGCTGTGAACGTGGTATACTTGGATTTTGCAAAAGCGTTTGACACAGTTCCCCACACGCGGCTCATGTGTAAGGTAAAGTCTACAGGCTTGGAAATATCAGTTTGTAAATGGATAGAAAACTGGCTAAAAGACAGAATTCAGAGAGTAGTGGTTAATGATTCTTATGCCCTGTACACACGGTCGGACATTGATCAGACATTCAGACAACAAAATCCTAGGATTTTGAAAAACACGTACGTCGGGACTATAAACGGGGTAGTAGCCAATAGCTTTCATCTCTTTATTTATTCTGAGCATGCATGGCACTTTGTGCGTCGGATTTGTGTACACACGATCGGAAATTCCGACAATGGATTTTGTTGTCGGAAAATTTTATAGCCTGCTCTCAAACTTTGTGTGTCCGAAAATCCGATGGAAAATGTGTGATGAAGCCTACACATAGTCGGAATTTCCGACAACAAGGTCCTATCACACATTTTCCGTCTGAAAATCTGACCGTGTGTACGGGGCATTACTCTGAATGGTCTAAGGTTATCAGTGGTGTACCCCAAGGTTCAGTTCTGGGACCCTTACTTTTTAATACCTTTATAAATGATATTGGGTCTGGGATCAAAAGTAACATTTCTGTCTTTGCAGATGACACCGTGCTATGCAGTGGAATAACGTCCTTACAGGATGTCTCCAATTTACAAGCCAACCTCAATGCACTGTCTAATTGGGCGACTATGTGGCAGATGAGGTTTAATGTTGAGAAATGTAAAGTTATGCACTTGGGGCTAAGAATATGCATACATCATACATGCTAGGGGGAGCACAACTGGGGGAATCCATGATGGAGAAGGATCTTGGGGTTTTGGTAGATCATAAGCTCAATAATAGCATGCAATGCCAAGCTGTGGTTTCCAAAGCGAGCAAAGTCCTTTCTTGTATTAAGAGAGGTATGGACTCCAGAGAGAGAGATATCATTTTGCCCCTGTTCAAATCATTAGTAAGACCTCATCTGGAATATGCAGTTCAGTTTTGGGCACCAGTTCTCAAAAAGGATATCGGGTCACTGGAGAAAGTGCAGAGAAGGGCAATTGATAAGAGGCATGGAGGAGCTCAGCTATGAGGAAAGATTAGAGGAACTGAATTTTTTCACTCTTGAAAAGAGGAGAATAAGGGGGGGATATGATCAACATGTTCAAATATATAAGGGGTCCATATAGTGAACTTGGTGTTGAGTTATTCTCTTTACGGTCTACCCAGAGGACACGGGGGCACACTTTACGTCTAGAGGAAAAGAAATTTCATCTCCGAATACGGAAAGGTTTCTTCACAGTAATGCCGTGTACACACGAGAGGACTTTACGGCAGACTTTGCTCGGCAGACTTTTCAACTGACTTTATGACGGACTTTCCGAATGAACGGACTTGCCTACACACAATCCACCAAAGTCCGTCGAATTCGTACGTGATGACGTACGAAAGGACTAAAACAAGGAAGTTCATAGTCAATAGCTGCCCTAGCGTGGCTTTTTGTCCATCGAACTAGCATACAGACGAGTGGACTTTTCGACCGGACTCGAGTTCGATGGATAGATTTAAAACATGTTTCAAATCTAAGTCCGTCCAACTTTTGAGAAAACAAAGTCCGCTGGAGCCCACACACGATCGATTTGTCCGAGGAAATCCCGTCCACCGGGCAAAGTCTGCTGTAAAGTCCGCTCGTGTGTACGCGGCATAAGAGTTGTGAAAATGTGGAATAGACTCCCGCCAGAGGTGGTTCTGGCCAGCTCAGTAGATTGCTTTAAGAAAGGCCTGGATACTTTCCTAAATGTACATAATATAACTGGGTACTAACATTTATAGGTAAAGTTGATCCAGGGAAAATCTGATTGCCTCTTGGGGGATCAGGAAGGAATTTTTTCCCCTGCTGTAGGTTTTTTGCCTTACTCTGGATCAACTGAGGGTATAAAATTGGGTATATTGGATTGTACAATATTTTTTATTTAATTTATTTATTGTTTTTAAGGTTAGGCTGGATGTGTCTTTTTTTCAACCTGACCAACTATGTAACTATGTAACGTCGCACGGCCGCGCAATTGTCAGTTAAAGCGATGCAGTGCCGAATCACAAAAAGTGCTCTGGTCAGGAAGTGGGTATATTCTTCCGGGGCTGAAGTGGTTAATGTACAGTATATTTGCATATATAGGCAGCCTCCCTTTTTCGATTGAACTGTTTTGTACTTTGCGAGATCATTTGATGTGCCTAAGCCTTATTTCACCATGCACCGTAATCTGGAGCATTGAGTGCTCCACCACGAGGACTTTAACTAATATTACATTGTTTTGGTGACGTTTCCAATATTCCAATAGCATTCCTTCGTTGGGATCCTTTTCTTTATGCTATGTTTATTGTAACCATCTAATTGTCAATGTAATCTGTTGAATTTATTTTTTCTACAAATAAAATACTTTGTAAAAGAAAACGGTGTTCAAACCACACATGTGAGGTATCTCAGCAATCGTTAGAGCGAGAACAATAATTCTAGCCCACCTCTGTAACTCAAAACTGGTAACCTGTAGACATTTTTAAACGTCGCATGTGGAGATTTTTAAGGGTCAAAGTTTTTTGCCATTCCATTTTTGAAGCATGACACGTTGGGTATCAATTTACTCAGCGTAACATTATATTTTACAATATAAATGGGCTAACTTTACTGTTGTCTTATTTTTATAATTTACAAATGTGTATTTTTTCCAAAAAAATTGTGCTTGCAAGACCGCTGCGCAAATACGGTGTGACATAAAGTATTGCAACGACCGCCATTTTATATATATATTTATATAATCTTTGGGGGTTCTAAGTAATTTTCTAGCAAAAAAAATGATTTTACCTTGTAAACAACAAGTTTGAAAAATAGGCCTGGCCCTTAAGTGGTAATACTGTGCCATAAGTTTATACTGAGTGAGTGGTGGGTTTACATACACTTTAAGGGAAAAAAAACCTTTCACATTTACAACCACTTTTTAGGACTTGTTCTCATTTAGGGCAGTGACCTGCATTTTTAACCACTTACAGTGATTTGAAAAATGGCAAAAAAAATAAAAAATTACACAAAGTTGTCACTAAATTATATATTGCTCACACGTGCCATGGTTACATGTGGAATTAGACACCAAAATACATTCTGCTGCTTCTTTCTGAGTATGGGGATACCACATGTGTGAAACTTTTTGGGAGCCTAGCCACGCACAGGACCCCGAAAACCAAGCACTGCCTTCAGGATTTCTAAGGGCGTAAAATGGTGATTTCACTTCCTCACTACCTATCACAGTTTCGGAGGCCATGTTGAGTCCATGGAATATTTGATATTTTGCCACAAGTTTTGGGAAAATGACAAACCTTTTTTTTTTGCACAAAGTTGTCACTAAATGATATACTGCTTCGACATGCCATGGGCATATGTGGAATTACACCCCAAAATACATTCTGCTGCTTCTCCTGAGTATGGGGATACCACGTGTGGGACTTTTTGGCAGTCTAACCTCATACAAGACCTGGAAAACCGAGCACCGCCTTCAGGCTTTCTAAGGGCGTACATTTTTGATTTCACTCCTCACTTTCGGAGGCAATGAAATGTGAGGCATGTTGAGTATTTTGCAGATCTCACTTTTTGTCACAAAGTTTTGAAAATTGAAAAAAAGAAATACATTTTTCTTTTCTTTCTTCATTTTCAAACATAAATGAGAGCTGCAAAATACTCACCATGCCACTTGGCAAATAAATTGGGGTGTCTACTTTTCAAAATAGGGACATTTGGGGGAGTTTCTGGACATTTCAGGGCCTCCATAACTGTGATAGGTAGTGAGTAGTAAAATCACAATTTTACGCCTTTAGAAAGCCGGCGCTTGGTTTTTGGGGTCCTGTACACGGCTAGGTTCCCAAAAAGTCTCACACATGTGGTATCCCCATACTCAGGAGAAGAAGCATGTTTGAGCAGTATATAATTTAGTGACAACTTTGTGCAAAAAAAAAAACCTCAACATGCCTATCAGCAAATTGCTTGGGATGTCTACTTTCCAAAAAGGGGTCATTTGGGGAGGGGGGGGTTGAACTGTCCTGGCATTTTATGTACAACATTAGAAGCTTATGTCACACATCACCCACTCTAACTCTTTACAGGTTACCACTTTAGATTTACAGAGGAGGTGCTAAAATTATTGCCCTCGATCTGACATTCGCAGTGATACCTCACATGCAATTGCTGTTTACCTATGACACCAGATTGACGCTTGTGTTAGTTTTTGCACGTGAACACGAGGGGACAGGGGCGCTTTTAATTATTTATTTTGCTTTTTTGTTTTATTTATAAACTGTTTATTTTTTTTTTTAGAATTTTTATTATCTCAGGGAATATAAATATCCACTATGATAGCAATTGTTAGTGACAGGTACTCTTTTTTTTCTCCACTGCCCTCAAAGCATCTGACCACACCAAGATTGGTGTGATAAAAGGCTTTCCCAATGGTGCAGTTTATATCCGGCGAAACCTAAGTAATGAAATGCTCATAGCTTTCGGTTTCTTAGGCCATAGAGATCATTGGAGCCGTTCTGGTCTCCGATCAGCTCTATGGTCAGCTGGCGGAACCACTGGCTGCAGTCTCGAGTTTCCTGTTGGGACAGGAGAGCCCAAGAAAACCATGGAAGACGGTGGGGGGCGACATTCCCTCCCACTGCTTGTAAAAGCAGTCTAGAGGCTAATTAGCCACTAGGATTGCTTTTACATGAAAGCCGACCACTGGCTGAAAAGAATGATACCAAGATGATATCTAAACCTGCAGGTATCATTCTGGTATAACCACTCAAAGTCCAGCAACATACCAGTACGTTGCTGGTCCTTGTTGAGCATATATTGAAATGTTCTTTTTTTCATGCAGCCTGTGGGCTGAACAAAAAAAAAGAGCTTGATCGGTGTATGCCCACTTCTAATGATGGGCATAAATGCACCTTTTTTTTTTTTGAACTGTGGTGGTGAAATCACCTCCTACAGCGATGGAGTCGCTGATTTTCGTATCGTGAGAGCAAACGCTGTTGCTGTCAAGATAAATAAATCAGTGCTGCAGCTAAATGGCATACCTGAAAAGCAAACAGTGGTAACGATAAAACATTAACTCAATAAAACAACATGATTTTTTTTTTTTATCAAGTAAATTTTTATTGAAAATTTTTCATTTTACAGTAAAATACATTGCTAAGATATCATGTGATATGAATAGTACAATATAGAATGTATACTTACTAGGTAAGTATTGTAAATGACTCATAGTGAGAACGCGTAACATCAAAAAAATATATATATAATAGCAATGAAACAATTGCTGAATACAACAAGTTTATATTTAGAATGTGTGCAATAGTCTAGAACAGTAATAAGGGTGAGCAACCCAGTGTATTGATAGTAGAGGTGAGGTAAGAAAGAAGGGAAGGGGAAGAGAGAATTTTAGTACGTATTATATTGTCGGAATTATGTTATCTGTGTTTATGCAGTTTTCTCAGTATTTCTCTATTTTTTGTGTATACCAATTCTTCCAAGGTTGCCAGAGTTTTTGTGATTTTGCCTGTGAGTTGTTTTTCCTTGAGTGTATGGTTTCATATGTGTTGTGTGTGTTGTGTGTGTGGACCAAGGTGATCACCTCCATTAAGGATGGTGTATTTGGTGATTTCCATGATCTGGTGATGAGCAATCTAGTGGCAAGAAGTATATGTGTGAGAACCGTTTTGAAAGATGGTGGTACGTTTTCTGGTATCATATTGAGGATAGCTAATTGTGGTGTGAGAGAGATGTTGCATTGTCCTATTTCTTGGATGAGGAGTTCTACGTCTGTCCACAGTTTGGTTAGCATTGGACACAACCACATAATGTGGATTAGAGTCCCTGTATGGTTACAATTTCTCCAGCAGAGGGAGGAAGTGGTGGGGTGGAATTTAGCTAGCCTTTGGGGTGTCAGGTACCATCTAAGTGTTGATTTGTTAATTCCCATAAAGAGGTGCAGCATGTGGCTTTATATATTGATCTGAGTGCCTGTTGCCAGTGTCGGTCAGAGAATTGTGTTTTAATGTCCGTTTCCCAATCTGTAAATGGTTTAGATTTATAGAACACTAGTTTTTCTTGTAATGTATTGTAGATAATAGAAACTCCTTTTTTGTCTGTCTCTTGTGTGAAATAGAAGTTCCATATTTTGGTGGGTAGTGATCCCTCCAGTTGTTTGTGAGCTTTGAGGCACATTTGAATGCGGTGATAGGTGAGATAGTCCGATGTTGGCGCATTGTTGGTTGTTTGGATAGTGTGGAAGGGTTTGTGTATTATTTCATTCCTGAGTTTCTCAGTAGTGTGTGCTATCTGTGTTACCCAATTTGGTATGGTCAGATCTGGTGATAGAATCTGGAGAGTGTGTAGGGGTATCTGTATGTGTGAAGTGGGTAGTGATGTCCACTTGGTGTTAAGTAATATTTTCCAAGCTTTAACTGCAGCTCGCACTATCGGAGAGTATAGGTGAAGATGGGAGATTTTGCTGGGAGTACTAAATAACCAATTTTTCAGGTTTGACCCTGGAGTAGCATTGTTTTCAATGTTCCCCCATAATGTGGTATGTTGATCACACATCCATTCTTTCAGTTGAGATAGAACGGTGGCTAGATAGTAATCTTTAATGTCAGTGAGTCCCATTCCCCCTGTGGACTTGTGTTTGATGAGCTTATTGTGACTGCTTCTTGTTTTTTTTACCCTGCCAGATATATTGCAGGATTATGGTTTGTAGGGATTGGAGATATATTGCTTAGTGGTATGGGTAGAGTTCGAAATGTGTATAATATTTTAGGGAGTATTAGCATTTTGAAGGCAGCTAATCTGCCTGACCACGAGAGTTCGTGTTTGGATAGTTTGGACGTTTCTGTGATTAACATTTATTTGGTTTCTATGTAGTTGTTGTGGAAAAGATTTTTTACTGATTTTGTGAGTGTGATGCCGAGGTATGATATGCCTTTTTTTGCCCACGGATAAGAATAGGTGTTGCGTAATAGATTACTAGAAATTGCATCTAATCCTAGATCAAGAATGTAAGATTTACTTTCGTTGACTTTATAATAAGAGATGTAGCTGAATCTGTGTAATACTTTTTGGATTGAAGCCAGGGAAGACACAGGGTTGGTAATCATCATAATGACGTAGTCGGCAAATAGACTAATTTTGTGTTCAATTTTTCCTATTTTGAATCCTTCAATGTATTTGTTCATTCTGATATGTTCTGCCAGTGGTTCCATTAAAAGATTGAAAATTAGTGGTGATAAGGGGCATCCTTGGCGGGTCCCATTGGTAATTGGAAAAGGTTTAGAAACCATTTCTTCTGTATAGACTTGGGCTGAGGGAGAGGAGTATAGGGCCGTGATCGCTGAGAGAATATGACCTTGGAAACCAAATTTATGAAGTGTTGCTTCCAAGTAGGCCCAGTGGACTCTATCAAACCCCTTCTCTGCGTCTAGTGAAAGGAGCAGAGAAGGCGTTCGGTGAGTTTCAGCATGGTGAATGATATTTATGAGTCTGCGTGTTGCGTCATAAGTTTGTCTCCCTTTTGTAAACCCAGATTGGTCTGTATTTATTAGTGTGGGCATAATGTTTACCAATCTGGATGCTATTAGTTTTGCATATATCTTGGTGTCTATGTTTAGGAGCGAGATCGGTCTAAAGTTTTGGGGTACCGAGGGTTCTTTCCCTGGCTTTGGTAGCGTAATTATCAGAGCATTAAGCATTTCATTGGGGAGAGAGGAGGAGGAGGCAACGCCATTGCACATCAGTGTTAGATATGGTGCTAGGGTAGTGCGGAATTGCTTGTAATATTCTCCAGTGAGGCCATCTGGGCCAGGTGATTTGTTGGGTGGTAGTGTTGATGTAATATGTAGGATTTCTAGGGGAGTGAATGGTTTGTTGAGTTCTGTGAGATGTTGTTGAGATAGAGTAGGGAGATTAATTTCTTTTAGGAAGGAATCAATCTCTTCTTTAGATGGTTGGGCGGTAGTAATATCATCTTTCAGGTTGTATAGGGATTGATAGTAGTGGCTAAAAGCACCTGCAATGGTTTGAGGGTCCATGAGTTTTTGGTTTGTGGCGGGGTGAAATAGATGTGGGATTTTAGATTTAATACGTTGACCTTTGATTTTAAGTGCTAGTGTTTTACCTGCTTTATTTCCTGTGGTGTAGTGGTGTGCTTTATATCTTGTTTGAGTGTTGTTATAAGAGTCTAAGAGTATGTTTCTTAGATCTTGTCTGAGAAGAGTCAGTTTGTCTTTCAATTTAGGATCAGGATTGGTCTGATTTTGTTCATCTAGTTTTTTAATAGTGGATGTGATGTTATCTAGGCGTTGTGATCTCCTCCTCTTTTCTCTAGCAGTTAGTTGGATGATAATTCCTCTTATGAATGCTTTGTGGGCATTCCAGAGGGTAATATCGTCGGATACGGATTCGGCATTAAAGCGGGGTTCCACCCAAATTTTGAACAATATCTGTATGTATTCTCTTCCTTGCCTAGATGCTGACATGCCGTTTAAAAAAATTTAAATCGCCGTAATTACCTTTTATTTTTCTATTCTTCTTTGCACTTCCTGGTTCTCCTCCTGTGGGAGTGGGCGTGTTTCTAGCCTCTCCCAGACTCCTGGGAGCTAATCTCAGGCTTCCCAGGATGCCACTGAGCATGTGCGGGAACGAGCGGTGAATGCTGGGAGCACAGCATTCACCACATCCAGGAAATAAATGCTTGTGGGCTTCAAATGCCCACAATGAAGATGGAAACGTCCTGCAGTGAATAATATAAGTTATTCTTTCCGACGAAATCTGACACAGGCGGACATATTACACACAATATGTGAGTATGTAATGCTGAGAAGAAAAGTTTGTGAATGAACTCAAAAAAAAAAAAAAACTATAGATAGGTGGACCCCCGCTTTAATATCAAAAAATTCCTCAAGATGTTTACGAATGAAATCAGAGTGTTCAGGGGAGTGAATAATCTCTGAATTTGCTCTCCAAATCCTAGTGCGGGTATGCTGAGGACCATCTGCCACCTCAATTGATACTGGTGCGTGGTCCGACCAAGTGATTGTTCCTATGGAGAAGTTTGAGATTTTTGTCAGAGTCCATTTGTCCACGAGGAAATAGTCAATTCGGGTATAGGAGTTGTGTCTGTGCGAGAAAAAAGAGTACTCCCGTTCGGTGGTATGGTGGCATCTCCATACGTCGTAGAGATCATTGTTCCTTATGAAGGAACCCATGGGTGATGTTATTCTAGATTTGCGGGATGACGTGTCAATTTCGTTGTCTGGTACTATGTTGAAGTCACCACAGATGATGAGGCTGCCTTGACGGAATTTGATAATTTTCTTCATTAATTTGTTTAGGAATCCTAGTTGTCTCGTGTTGGGAGTATAGACGTTGACAATGGTATATCTTGTTTTGTTTAGGGTGCAGTCCAGGATCAGGTAGCGACCTTCCTTATTAGATATGCTGTCGTGTAACGTAATATTAAGGGAGTTTTTGAATGCGACCATAACTCCGTTTCGTTTAGCGGGGCCTGAGGCTTGGAAAATGTGAGTGAATAGAGGATTTGTGCATTTTGGTTGAGCTAGTTTTTGAAAGTGTGTTTCCTGTAGACAGAGGACATCACAGTGGGATTCTTTGGCTGTGCGCCACATAGATGCTCTTTTAGCAGGGTGGTTAAGGCCCTTGACGTTAAGGGTCAGGAACTTAGGCATTCTGCTTGGTTTGTGGTAGTGTGTGATAGAAAAAAAATGAAAAAAAAATGGTGGTACTCACAATCTGGTGAATCCGATACGTTGATCAGTATTATTCAATATGTGTATGTTCCGGTTTTGTTGTAGTCAGGTGCTCTCAGGAGGGATGAAGAAAAGAAAAAAGAAAGTTGAAATAAAAGAGAAGTTATAGGTTGCAGTATAATACAAACGGTTGGTTGTAGATCAGTAACTGTGAACAGCCAATCACAACAAGGCTGCAATAAGAATTTGTAGGGTGAAAGTTTGTGGTACAATATGCAACAAGCAAGGCATCCGATCGGACTGGGTATTATATGGGGTTTAATGTGTTAACCGCCATGTATGGGCAAGCTAGGATTTCCCAACTGGGGGATTGTCAGGTGTGTTGCGGGCAGTTCCCTTTTGGTTGGAGATGATTGTTGCAGGCGACTCGGACGATTCCCCAGAGTTGAAGAAGTTTGATTCCTTCCTGAACCGTGGAGATGTTGTGTCTGACTCCATTTTTAGTAATCATAATTTTTGTGGGGAAACCCCATTCATATGGGATTTTGTGGTTGTTAAGCGATTTTGTGATGGTATTCAGCTGTCTGCGCAGCTGTCTGGTATACTGTGAAAGGTCAGCAAACAGTTGCAGGTGACTGTAGGGTGCTGGGAGTTTCCCTAGATGTCTGGCCTTGAACAAGAGTTGATCTTTGGCATGGAAAAAATGGACCCTCATGAGGACATCCCTAGGTACATCCGCGGAGAGGTGCGGAGGTTTGGGTATGCGATGTATGCGGTCAATAATGGTTTCCATAGGAGCCAGGTCTGGTAGAATGGTAGAAATCAATTTTCTGGCATATGTATTTAAATCTTGTGGCATTATATTTTCTGGTATGCCTCTAATTTTTACGTTATTTCGGCGGGACCTGTCCTCGAGGTCTGCCATTTTGGCTTTCATCCATTGTTGCTCTTCATGTGTGTGGTCCTGCGCTTCCACCAGATCGTTTACCATTTCAGCCACATCACCCATACGGTTTTCAATCTGATGTACTTTCTGACCCACAAGCTGCATATGAGAGGAGAATTTTGTGAACATGGATGCTATGTCATTGTGTAGTGAATTCTGCAGAGTGATGAGCATCTCCTTCATTGTGGTATCTAATACTGGC
Source organism: Lithobates clamitans (assembly GCA_037952925.1). Taxonomy (NCBI): domain Eukaryota; kingdom Metazoa; phylum Chordata; class Amphibia; order Anura; family Ranidae; genus Lithobates; species Lithobates clamitans. The sequence goes on along the minus strand of JBBGZY010001321.1, from coordinate 621,062 downwards.
TGATTAGTAGTGGGGAATGCTGCTATGGCAGATTGTTGTGCTGAGGTGAGGGGATATGCAGGACTCACCTCCGTATTGGTATCTGCAGAATCCAGTCGCATCCTCGATTTTGCGGGACTGTTGCCGGCTGATGCGGAGGAATAAGGCGGGTTGGAGCCAGAGGAACATTGTTGTGGAGAAATTTCTGCATCTTCGGCGTCAGGGAGGTCAGTGTAGGCCGAGGCCTTGCCGTATACAGGACAGCGGGCGCCATCTTGGATTCCTGTGTCTGACGGCTGCGTGAAGAAGTCAGTCAGTTTCTTCGGCGGCCGGTATTCTTTTCGTTTGCGGAATTAATGTGACATTGCTGTGTCCTTTAGCAGTTGTTCTGTGCCCTTTACTGCCGCTGAAAGGTGCCTGGATGGCGGTTTTTTAGATAGATGGTCCGATCGGTGCAGGAGCTGAGGAGTTAAGCGTCCATCTTGCTCGGCGGTAGCCACGCACCTCAAACAACATGATTTTTTAACGCAACCTGTGCCTAAAAAATATATGCTGAAGCATGGGGGCAATCTGCCCCTAATGTTAGGATCAAATCGCTCCTCCACCCCTGCCCCCATGCTTCAGCATATATGCTCTTTTTATTAACTGTGGTGGAGAAATCACCTCCTACAGCGCTGGAGTCACGGCTTTACGTATTGTAGGAGCAAACGCTGTTGTCAAAATAAATAAACCTGTGCTGTAGCTGAACGGCGTACCTGCTAAGCAAATGATGGTTAACAATAAAACAAAGTAACATTACAGTATAACAGTAAGACATACCATACCTGCAAAGAAAATTCAATAAAACATAGTAAAAATAAAACATTACACTTCTAAAATACAGTAACAATAGAGAGAGAACAATAGATATAGAACAATAGAGAGTAGACAATGGAGAGCGAACATAAGAGAGAGAAGAAAAATAAAACCACAACTATTTTTCTCTTTTTTTATTTATTTATTTTTGTGTGTATATATTTTTTTCACTTTTATAAAAACTGTAAACGTTCCAGATTAGGGTCTCTCAAAATGTGATGGCCATCTCATCTTTCAAGACCCTGTAAGTGTGCCTAGGACTGTGCAATGCTGTACCCTATGCTAATACTCCACTAGTGTGTGGTAGTGTTCTAAACAGTCACCAATGCAAAGACCAGGTTGGTCAGGACAGGAGGGACAATAAAAGCGGGTGTCACGCCTATATCCGCGCTTTCTACACACATGCCATCTTCTTTGGGGATTTCTTTGGGTAGGGGTACCAGGGAAGACATGCGGAAAATGCCTCTCATGCAGCCGGCTCACTGCTTTTGGTTTGGTAAGTTGGGCCACAGCACCGTCTGGAAACGAAAGGGCTCTCATGATCTCTTCCTGGAATTTAAGGAAGGATCCAGTTCGTCCTGAAGCTTTGTACAGCGCCAAAAACTGGTCGTTGTGGTCCACCCTTCCCATATTAAGGTTATATTCGTGGACACAGAACGGTTTCTCCACAACACCAGTTGTCTCTGCCTGAAGGGAGGACAGAACGAAAACATTCTTATTATCCCTCCACTTCACAGCGAGCAAATTATTACATCTCAAGTAGGCTCTCTTCCCCAGCCTAAGACGGGAATCTACAAGCCGCTGGGGTAAGCCCCGGCGATTAGATTGTACGGTGCCACATGCGCCAATTTTATGATCAGACAAGTGACTAAAAAGTGGCACGCTTGTGTAATAATTGTCCACATACAAGTGGTACCCCTTTCCGAATAAGAGTGACACCAAGTCCAACACAATTTTACCAATGCTCCCTATGTAGTCTGGGCAGTTCTCCGGCTCTACGTAACTATCTCTTCCCTCGTAAACCATAAAACTATATGTATAGCCTGTTGCCCTGTCACAGAGCTTGTACATCTTGATCCCATATCTGTCACGCTTGCTAGGAAGATACTGTTTGAATGACAAGCGGCCAGAAAACTTAATCAGGGACTCATCAATGCAGACAACTTGATCGGGAGTAAACAAGGCTGCAAACTGCTGGTTGAAGTGGTCTACGAGGTGCCGAATTTTGTAGAGCTGATCGTATTCAGGGTCACCCCAAGGACGACAGAGTTCATTGTCTTTGAAATGCATGAACCGCAAGATCTGCTCGTATCGTGTCCTGGTCATGGAGGCAGAGAACACGGGCATATGGTGAATTGGGTCAGTGGACCAATATGAACACAACTCATTTTCTTTAGGTATGCCCATGAGGAGGGACAGGCCCAGGAGGGTCTTAAATTTGGAGACCGTAATAGGTTTCCACTCTCTGGCAAGGGTCAGCTGGGGATTAGCGGCAATGAATTGACCAGCATACATATTGCTTTGGTCCACAATAGATCTATAGAGATCTTCCGTGGAAACCAGCAAATAAAAGTCAAGTGACGTAAAATCAACTGTTTCCACCTGAATTCCGGGTTAGCCAGTGAATAGGGGAAGTACAGGTGCTGCAGAAGTGGTGGGCTCCCAATTTGGATTGGCAAATGCAGCAGGAAGGGCACTATGGGTTCGACGGGCCTGTCTTTATCTTGGTGGCTGCGGGACACTAGTTGTGCTAGCCACCTCACCAGCTTGAACGGCACTTATGGAACTCGCCACATCACCACGTGATACTGCAGTGCTGGATGTACGACCAGGATGTACTAGGCCGCTGGTGCTTGCCAGTTCACCAGAAGGATGAGTGGCACTAGTCCTGGCTCTCTGCTCCATACGAAAGCCCTGTGGTTCTTGCACCTCAACAGCAGAAGAACGGGGTCGGGTACGCCTGACCTTGGCAGGGACCACTACTCCGTCCTCAGAGCTATCTGTCAGGGTGCCGCTGCTGTCTACGGGTTTGTATTCTGAGCCTGAATCTGACAGATGGGTGAGTTCCTCTTCACTCTCATCTGTCATGCTCAGAAACGTGTAGGCCTCTTCACTAGTGTACCTTCGATTGGACATTTTTGCCTCTAAATTTACTGGTACACTAGTGAGACTCACAGGAAAAAAGAGCACCTGACTGTCAGCGACTGCTTTCAACGCTACCAAAAAAACTGTTAGCATTCGCAAGGATCAGGCGTGACTCTGCGAATGCTGCAGTTATGTGTGTTGTGTTTTGTAAGTGACAGTAATCGACTGATACTGAACTTGGGTGGGCTAGGCTGGGCGGAGGGGCTAAACGCAGGTGCTAGCAGGTGCTTTTTGGCAACCATAAGCTACTGGGGATGCTAGTATAGATCTGATCAGATCCGATATTGATCCGTTCAGACACTAAACTACTAAGGGAGGTGTATGGTGCGTTTGTGGGTGTTAGCGCTGCCTAGGGCGACACAGACCCTAATTGATACTAAAACCCAATCGGAGATAAACCTTTTATTAGGTAAAATACGGCGGGTGCTCTGACGCTATAAAAAATAACTAACTGACCAGCGCCACCCGTGACAATAATACGGTGATCACTGGTGATGGGGGTTATCAGGTTGAACCTTTTTGGGGTGGGGTGTTTAGGGGGGTCCCTAGACTTATCTGGGGCTACTACTAAGTACCCTAACGCTGATTAGTGTCACAAATGACACCAGTACATTGATCAAAGAAAAATATGAACACTGCACTGGGTGACACAGTTACAGGGAGTGAAGGGGTTAACTGGGGGGGGGGGGGCGCGATTGGGGGGTGAAATATGTGTACTGTGTCAGTGTAGTGTTGCTGCAACTCAGGTTTGGATGTCCTCTCTCCTCTCTCTGGAACGGAAAAGAGTTCCACGAGGGGAGATGACATTACTTCCCCTGTCTGTGTTTACACTTACATAGGCAGGGGAGGATTTCATTCATCAGGACCGATCACCAGGTCCAGGCCAGAAATCATTGGCCTGTACCTGAAGACTGATCGGTTCTGAAACTAATCCGATCGTCGCGGCCGCCCCACGTAACATAACGTCGCTTCGCCCACCCGTGCCATTCTGCCGCAGTGAAACTGCGGTGGCTGGTCGGGAAGTGGTTAAATGACATTTAATATGTATATTTTTTTAATTGCATTTTAGTGTAAATATGAGATCTGAGGTCTTTTTGACCGCAGATCTCATATTTAGGAAGTCCTGTCATGCCTCTTTTCTATTACAAGGGATGTTTACATTCCTTGTAATAGGAATTAAAGTGACACAATTTTTTTTTTTTTAAAGAACAGTGTAAAAATAAATAATAATAATAATAATAAAAAACGTGCTCCGTTCCGAGCTCACGTGCAGAAGTGAATGCATACATGAGCAGTGCCCACATTTGAAAACAGTGTTCAAACCACACATGTGAGGTATCGCGGCGATCGATAGAGTGAGTGCAATAATTCTAGCCCTAGACCTCCTCTATAACTCAAAACATGCAACCTGTACAGTGTTTTAGACGTCGCCTATGGAGATTATTAAGGGTAAAAGTTTGTAGCCATTCCATGAGTGGGCGCAATTTTGAAGCGTTACATATTAGGCATTAATTTACTCGGCGTAATATTATCTTTCACGATATAAAAAAAAAAAATGGGCTAACTTTACTGTTGTCTTATTTTTTTAATTCAAAAAAGTTTATTTTTTCCAAAAAAAGTGCGCATGTGAGACTGCTGCGCAAATACGGTGTAACAGAAAGTATTGCAACGACCGCCATTTTATTCTCTAGGGTGTTAAAAGATATATATATATATATATATATATATATATATATATATAATGTTTGGGGGTTCTAAGTAATTTTATAGCAAAGAAAACAGTTTTTAACTTGTAAACATCAAATCTCAGAAAGAGGCTCGGGCCTTAGGTGGTTAAACACAGGTCACCACTAGGGCACATAGAAAATAATTGTTTTCTATGTGCCCCGTTTAAACACACAACAACAACATTGGTATGATGTGCAGTGCAGTTTTTGAAAAATGCAGTATTTATTATGCTGTGTCCAGCCATATGGTTTTTTTTCTAGTTTTGGATACAGTGGGGGAGAATCCGAACTCTTCTCTGGTTTTTACTACTATCTGAGGTTCCATTAGTTAAATTTAAAGTGGTTGTAAAGCCAGTTTGTCATGATCATGCATTCCCATCTGTTAGATAACGATATTTGCCCCACTGTATGTGTTGTATAAAAAATATGTAGATTTCTACTTTCTTTCAGGGTGCCTCCCGGCACGCACGGGACTGCTGGCTGCTCTCCTCTCCCTGTCTGACAGCTACAGCGGGAGGGGCCGAGAATGTCCACTGACGTCAGCCGGGAGGAGAGGAGGAGAGCAGCAGGTGGACAGGTGAGCGCCGGGAGGCACTCTGAAATAAGGTAGAAATCTGCATTTCTATGGTCTCTATGACTCTATGGTCGTGATGACGCCAGAGCCTGGATCGTCTCTGTGATGTCAGCAGACAGCGGACTTCAGCCCGCTCTCTGCTAAAACGGGTCACAGGATTGCAAATTGGACTGCACTCCTGTGATCCACAGAAGAAGTACAGCCAAATGAGCTGTACTTCTCCTTTAAAGTGGAACTTTAGTCAGAAAATTAAGTCCTGCTAGACTTTCTCCTTTTGCAGGTATCGCTATGTAAAATCTAAAAAAAATATATGCCTATTAAAAATGTTTTAAAGCCAGTAATGCACTGTTGCACCCTGCTCTGCACGTGCTCAGTTGCCCTCTATTTTTAGGCATTGTGCCAAATTTGTAGAGGCTGATCTGCTGACAGCCTAAAGATTTACTGCTGCTCATGGTCTCTGGGCTTAAATCAACGGCCTCCAGCAAGAAGAAACAGGAGCAATGCTGGAAGCAATTTATGGCACACACTAATTCTGGTAGCATAATTATTAATGTGGAATGTATGTTTCATGCTAAAGAACATTATTTTTTATCAAGTTATGGGTAAAGTTCCACCTTAAATAATATATTCTCCCACAATTTCACAATTGCCTCCCTCTAACCTCCCTACTCCCTATTACAAATTTTGAAACTTTTTTTTTTTTGGGGGGGGTTCAAGTACATCTTTTGCCAGCACGTACTTGCTTCACACTTACTTTGCTTTACAAACAAAACAAAATCCCAGGACACTTACCAGCTAGCCTGCAAAAAGACCAAATTGCAGGCTAGCTGGTAAGAGTATCCAAATTGGAGCACATATAGCAATGGATATGTTAAGGGCAGGTTTGCCTGGAGGGAGCCAATTCCTCCTTAAAGGTACAGGGACACTCTGGATGCCCAGCAAGAGCACAATGGCAGCTGAAGGCATTCAGCATGTGCTCACCAAATCTAGCCGACAAGCTGTGCAAACAAGTGGCAACTGCCCCAATACAAAGCCTTTGCAGTAAGGTGCACATGATAGAGCAACACAGATCACAAACAACAATTTCCACTTATTCCTCTCCTAGGTGAGAAAGACATTGCACTCAGTATGCCCCCCCCTCCACCTGTAGCCTCCTGGGATCACATCATACATCCCAGAAGTTTACAGGACCAGTCTCTCAGCAGTCATGAGCCAGCAGAGTCACCAATAAGTTAACAGCTGGCTCTTGAATCCCGGATGGCAGGAACCTAACGAGCAGCTTTCTGGTGCTAAGGGGGCAGCACTGAACCTCATGAACTTGTAAGTATGTGGTTTATAAAAGTTCGCATCTTCAGTAATTTCAGCTGCTGACTTTTATTTTTGAAAATATAAGTGAAGGTCCTCTTTATTGCCAATACCACCAACTTTTGGGTAATTAGAAAATACTTTACCATATTTTTAAAAAAACAAAATGCGTGTACTCTAACATTCTCTAACAATCATCCATGATTGAATTCATCGAACATTTCACCCACCTTCATTGGAAGATGGTCTTTGTTCCAAGGCCTCTTTGTTCCAAGGTTTGTTTTCCTAAAATGGATATTTCAGATTTTTGGACATACTGTAGATTTAAAAAGAACACGTTCTCTTGAAAGCTTTCTCCTCCACCCACTGATACTTGTGTGGCTGTGGAGCACTCTGTGTACTGTATACATCATGATGGTCAGTGTCAGAGCTTACACTAGATTAATGACCTGCTCCTCTCCCCTACATGGAAGTATTCAGACCCAGTGATTGACTAGGTCTTCCGACTCTGAAGCCGCCCCACACAGTGCAACCTCAGAGCGGCTTGCAACCGACTTCTTTAATAGAAGTCAATGCAAGCCGCTCCAAAGTCACCCCAAAGTAGTGCAGGAAACTTTTTATAAGTCGGATCGACTTGATTGGCTCCTATTAGAACGGTTCTATTGCACTACACGAAAGGCAACTTGTCATGCGGCTTAGTCGTCCTGACAGGTTGACCCTGTGTAAACTGGCACTTAAAGCGGAGGTCCAGGCTTTTTTTTGTTCATTAAAAGTCAGCAGCTACAAAAAGTGTAAGAGTGAAACTGTGGGAACCCAGCCGTGACAGCTTGCGGCTTCACGGCCGGGTGCGCACTGTGCATGCACGAGCCGCGCTGCGCTCTCCCAGTGGAAGGCAATCTTCTGGGACCTGTGACATGTCCCAGAAGATTGCCGAAAGGGAGGGGCCGTCTAGGAGGAAAGGAGGAGTTGCCTAGGCGGCCCGTAGAAGCAGGAAGTGGGACAGGAAGTCCCACTCAAAACTGAACACCCACTTACTGCCCCCCAAAAATAATTACATGCCAAATGTGGCATGTAAGGGAGCAAGGAGTGCTTAAAGTGGAAGTTCCACTTTTGGGTTTCCGCTTTAAGTAAACTTTATTTTCATGTTGTGGTCAATATAGGACTTTGTTTTTACAGGTTCCCCATTATGCTGCTCACAGATTGGGCATTTTTTACTTACAATACATTGTTATTAGAAATCTAAATGGACACATAGAAAAAGAGCAAAGATTGTCACACACACATCTAAGCACAGAAAATATACCAGTGACCTGGCCTTTTAAAAATAAACAGAGCCAAATATAGCCGATCGGCATAGTCACAAAATACTGTCCAAAAACATAATGTAAAGCGATATACCTAATCTATCTCTATCTCTATCTTCAAAACTTGTTTGTATTTCTAAAGAGACAATAAAAGCTGTGTCAGATCTCAAGGCGCTAAAGATAGAAAGGTGAGACTTAAGCCTGCAATGGATGGACTGATTTTCTTTCCTGCAACCATGAGTTCTAGATAAGAAAATTTACTCAATTCTATTCAATCACTCAGTCACTGTAGATGGTGGAATCCCTCCAGCTGAGCTATCGTGTTCTCCTGGGGGGGGGGGGGGGGGGGCTATAGCTGCTGGCAATAATCTCATGCAAAATCCAACATGCTGGTTGTACCCAAGTTGATTAACTGATCAACTTGGGTACAATCAGCCAGCCATGCAGTTGTGTTCAAAATAATAACAGTCCAACATCACTAACCAGATCAATAGTTTTTGGTATAAATTATATTTCTATAATTTACTAGTAGGTGTAGCAGAGTAATAGAAAACCAATAGACCCAACAATAATGACATGCATGCTGCTGATTCTGTGTAATTGAATAATTAATTGAAATGGGCGTGTTCAAAATAATAGCAGTGTGGTGTTCAATTAGTGAGGTAATTCAGTCTGTGAAAAAAAAGGTTTCAAACAGGTGGCCCTTATTTAAAGCGTCTGTTACCTCAACATTTCATATTGCTGATATGTACCTGCTGCACCATGTACTTGTATAAGGAAGTACCCTGTTCTCTTTGTATTGCTTCCTTTAAGTGAAATACTTGGCATTCCTGCTAATCCCTACTTGGTTTTCTTATTGAAAACTGACCACACTAATGGGAACACACTGGTCAGTTCTTTTAGCTATACTGGGAATTCAGCCTGCTCTCCTCCAATGATCAGGCATGTCCTGACACATCCTCCCTGCACAGCCTGTCACTGGGAAGCTCAATGTACAGTCGAGTCTCCTCCCCCCAGCTCTTATGCAGCTGAGAACAGATGAAATATGATCACTTATAAAAAAAGTATTTATAATGTTTTTGATATCTATACAAAAGTGTTTTGCCTGTCATTTCTATTTTAAACTGAATGGGTTGTTTTACAAGGTGATCGTTTACAATCACTTTAAGGACGAAGGCAGCAAATGTTGTTCATGCTGGGTATAGTGCATGTCTCTCGGAAAGTCTGAGTAAAATGGGTAGTTTCAGACATTGTTCAGAAGAACAGCGTACTTCAATTAAAAATTTGATTGGAGAGGGGAAAACATACAAAGAAGTGCAGAAACTGATAGGGTGCTCATCTAAAGTGATCTCAAATGTTTTAAAATGGCAACCAAAACCAGAAAGATGTGGAAGAAAACGGAAAACTACCATTCGAATGGATCGAAGAATAGCCAAAATGGCAAAGACTCAGCCAATGGTCAGCTCCAGAGTGACCAAAGAAGGTCTAAAGTTACCTGTAAATACAGTAACAATTAGTAGATGCCTTTGTGAATCCAAGCTATCGGCAAGAAGCCCCTGCAAAGTCCCATTGTTGAAAAAAACAATGTGCTGAAGAGGTTGCAATATGCCAAAGAGCACATTGACTGGTCTAAAGAGAAATGGTGAAACATTTTGTGGACTGATGGAAACAAGATTGTTCTTTTTGGGTCTAGGGGCTGCAGACATTTTGTCAGATGACCCCTAAACACTGAATTCAAGCTACAATACACTGTGAAGACAGGAAGCATGGTGGCGCTAGCATCATGATATCGGGATGTTTCTCATACTATAGTGTTGGGCTTATTTATCACATACCAGGGATCAGTTTGAATATATCAAAATACTTGAAGAGGTCATGTTGTCTTACGCCGAAGAGGAAACATCCTTAAAGTGGGTGTTTCAACAAGACAACGACCCCAAACACACCAGTAAGCGAGCATCTTGGTTCCAGACCAACAAGATTAACGTTATGAAGTGGGCATCCCAACCCCCGGAACTTAATCCAATGGAAAACTTGTGGGGTGAGATCAAAAATGCTGTTTCTAAAGGTGAAACCAAGAAATGTATAGGAATTGTGGAATGTAGTGCAATCGTCCTAGGCTGGAGAATACCTGTTCACAGGTTCAACTCCATGCAACACAGATGTGAAGCATTTCACAGAAACAGTGGTTATACAAATAATATAACAAATATTAGTTCAGTGATTCACAGGAAAGCTAAATCTTCAAGCATTTTTCAGTTTATACAGTAAATGTTTGAGTTTGTAAAGAAAAATTGCATACACTGCTTTTTTTTGGAAAAGCCGATGTTCCTTTTTCTTCACTTTCTTTAAAGTAATAACAAATTTGAAACATTTTTCTTCATGTTTTGATTTGGACAGACTGTGCAGTATTCCTAATGCATTTGTGTGTATGGAAATAAAAGCTTTAAGGATTTTGAGCTTTACTCACTTTTAAACACACTGCTATTATAAACACAACTGTACATGGTTCAAATCTTAGCCGGTCCCTACTGAACATGCTGAGATTCTAACCATCTATGGCCACCTTTAGAAAAGCAGAATTTAAGTAGAAAGAAAGAGAAAAGTAAGAATAATGCCGCGTACACACGAGCGGACTTTACGGCAGACTTTGCCCGGCGGACGGGATTTCGTCGGACAATGCGATCGTGCATGGGTACCAGCGGACTTTGTTTTCTCAAAAGTTGGACGGACTTAGATTTGAAACATGTTTCAAATCTATCCGACGGACTTGAGTCCGGTCGAAAAGTCCGCTCGTCTGTATGCTAGTTCGACGGACAAAAAGCCACGCTAGGGCAGCTATTGGCTACTGGCTATGAACTTCCTTATTTTAGTCTGGTCGTACGTCATCACGTACAAATTCGACAGACTTTGGTTGATTGTGTGTAGGCAAGTCCGTTCCTTCAGAAAGTCCATCGTAAAGTCCGTCAAAGTCCGCCGGGCAAAGTCTGCCATAAAGTCCGCTTGTGTGTACGCGGCATAAGGCAGGGGGAATCCCAAGGATGATATTAGTCACCAGCTTAGTAACTCATGAATCCATAATACTCATAAGTAAGGCTCCATGCACACTGGGCTTAAACTGTTCTCTTGGGAGTAAAAAATGCTTATATATAGAGCATTTTTTTGTACAAAGTCTAGACGCGTTTAGGAGAGTTTGACGTTTTTTCTGCCAGTGAGCTCCAAACGTGGAACATTGTACCCAGCATGTGACATCCCCTAAAGCACAGTGGTGATGAGTTTGGGTATAGTTTTGACAGACAAGTCAGGACCACGTACCACCTGGTTAGTACTTTACCATTGGCCTCAAGCTTTGACACATTCAGAATGCCCTTGTACCCCTCTGGAAACAGGAATGTCATGATTCCACCCCTTGTCATTATCTAAATTGGCATCCCAGTCCTTTATATATGGCAGCTTAGCAGATGTGTCGAGCAAGAGGCCATGTATAGTGGAAATTCCCAGGAACCTTTTCCCTTTGTCTTACGCAGCTACAGCAGCCCATTCAAACGAATAGGTTGCTGTGCCCGTGCAAATGTGAGCTGTGAACAGCTACAGTGTGAACCTAGGGAATGTTCCAAAATTTTTAAAATTCAATAGAATATTTATAATTTATATTATAGTATATTATTTATAATTTATAAAGGCTTTAGGTTTACTGCACTGGGAACTTTAGCTTTTGTGAATTATTTTTTTTATCTAAAGGGGACGTGGAATGTGTTTTATTACAACTCTGTGCAGATTATTTAATGACAGCAGGTCATCACAACTGCATAAAGGCAGGAAAGCCAGAGCTAGGAAACGTTTTTATCCAATTCACTTGAATACATCTGCAATAACACTTGCTGTATCCCTACAATGTATTTATGAGTGCATATGAAAAAAATAGTTTTTACTTTTACCCAACATATTGTATCTGGAGTTTCAATTAAAGAAATATTTTCTGCTGCTAAAAACACCATGTGATTTATAATAGAACATTTTTTTATTATTTATCACTACTTTCTTTTCTATTTTCTAGAGTTATATAAGCTCCAGCTCACCAGCATAAATTAAGGTAAGTTCAACAGAAAAGGTAAGGTCCCAAGTATGTTACTGGCTACTCCTGCACCGCACTGTAGGGATAAGCATTAAATTTTTTACCTTGCATCAGGAATCTAGTAGTTAATAATTCCTTCTCATGTGATTTTAGAGGAAAGCTCACAGGCACCACATCCTATCAATTAGTAATAGGACACAGGAAGATCAGTGAGGAGACTGGGGCACAGACATGGTTTACAAACAACAGCACAAGTCCTGCATAGGATCTGTCCTCCACTGAAATTCAAATTGATCGAGCAGGCTTATAGGGGATTGATCTCTTGGTTGAAGCCTTATAACACTTTGGCAGTGGCGATGGATCTGTTTTATCCTCTCCTGCGGCCAGCACATGAATGCCCCATCTCATAACCACTTGGTGTGCGTTTCCCTTTATGCTTCCTGAGTGTTTATACATGGGTCTTGGATTCTTTAGGTAAATGCGCTTGACAATGGTAACGAGCGCTGTGATAATTAATATCCCCTGAAGCAGCCGAACTTATACGAAATCCCAGCTCCTGACGGGAGCATATCTTCCTGTGTCATAGTATTTGAAATGTTTTTATTTATGTCTGACATGGAATTTTATAGATGGGCAACTCCTATCCTCATCTTGATTAGTGGTTCCAAATTAATAACTACTGCAGTAGGGAACAGACACAAAAGATACACTCCACATCTTTTTAAATAACTGTTCTGCTTTATTATGATGCAATTGAAGGTTTTTAAACACATGATTACGTAGGTATCACATTAATATTACAATTGTACTTTTATGGCAACAAGGGGCGTAACATAGGCACGCTAATTCTAATCAGGACTCGAAAGAATGCAAACATGTAATGAAAACATTATTAGTGCCGTGTGCACAGTGAGTGCAGTGTGCAACACATACAAAATTGAATACACTTATATACAGAACTTACAAATTTCCTTTACAATCTCCTCTTTTTATCAATATTTTGATCACTATCTATGCCTGCTATCATCTTTAACCTGGAACCTCTACACGCTTAGGTGGAGGTAGTCCTGGCCAAAGAGGCAAAACACCATTGTGGAGAATATAATAGCTGAGCAGCTTTTTCATTACAAAATTACTTTTCATTGTGAAAAACAAATGATCGATAAGACATAGTTACAGAGTATTGACTGTAAACTCCTGTGGCCATAATGGCCTTCTAGCTTAATTGTTGGCATGCTGACTTATCCGCATATGTAAACACAGACAATTCTACATAGAATGGAAGATGTAAAGACAAATATGACTTCAACATAGCTAAACTACTTTTCAATTCACTATATCTCCTCTATCATCTCTATCTCTATCTATACAGTATCTCACAAAAGTGAGTACACCCCTCAGATTTTTGTAAATATTTTATTATATCTTGTCATGTGACAACACTGAAGAAATGACACTTTGCTACAATGTAAAGTAGTGAGTGTACAGCTTGTATAACAGTGTAAATTTGTTTCAGGGTCTTGGCAATCTTCTTATAGCCTAGGCCATCTTTATTTAGAGCACCAATTCTTTTTTTCAGATCCTCAGAGTTCTTTGCCATAAGGTGCCATGGTGAACTTCCAGTGACCAGTATGAGAGAGTGAGAGCAATAACACCAAATTTAACACACCTGTTCCCCATTCACACCTTAGACATTGTAAACACTTTTTCAAGGCACGGTATATGTGTATATATATATTGTTATTATTTAAGGTACTTATATAGCACCGTCAATTTACGCAGCGCTTTACATATACATTGTACATTCACATTGGTCCCCACCCTCAAGGAGCTTACAATCTAAGGTCCGTAACTCACATTCATATACTAGGGCCAATTTAGACAGAAGCCAATTGACCTACCAGCATGTCTTTGGAGTGTGGGAGGAAACCAGTGTCCCCGGAGGAAACCTACGCAGGCACAGGAAGAACATACAAACTCCAGGCAGGTAGTGTTGTGGTTGGGATTCGAACCAGCGACCCTTTTTTACTGCTAGGTGAGAGTGCTACCCACTACACCACGGTGAGATACAGTGCCTTGCAAAAGTATTCATCACCCTTGGCATTTTTCGTGTTTTCTTGCCTCACAACCTGGAATTAACATGGATTGTTTGAGGATTTGCATCATTTAATTTACAGAACATGCCCACAACTTTGAAGATGATTTTTTTTGTTTTATTGTGAAGCAAACAACAAATAGGCTAAAATAACAGAAAAAGTCAATGTGCATAACTATTCACCCCCCTAAAGTCAATACTTTGTAGAGCCACCTTTTGGTGGTCACAGCTCCAAGTCGCTTTTGATAAGTCTTTATGAGCTTGCCACATCTTACCACTGGGATTTTTGCCCATTCCTCCTTGCAAAACTGCTCCAGCTCCTTCAAGTTGGATGGTTTGCACTTGTGAACAGCAATCTTTAAGTCTGACCACAGATTTTCTATTGGATTGAGGTCTGGGCTAGCAGTGTGTTTGGGGTCATTGTCCTGCTGGAAGGTGAACCTCCATCCTAGCCTCAAATCACACACAGAGTGGTACAGGTTTTGCTCAAAAATATCCCTGTATATAGCACCATCCATCTTTCCCACAACTCTGACCAGTTTCTCAGTCCCGAATGCTAAAAAAACATTCCCACAGCATGATGTTGCCACCACCATGTTTCACTGTGGGGATGGTGTTCTTTGGGTGATGTGATGTGTTGGGTTTGCGACAGACATAGCGTTTTCTTTGATGGCCAAAAAGTTAAATTTTAGTCTCATCAGACCAGAGCACCTTCTTCCATACATTTTGGAAGTCTCCCACATGCCTTTTCGCAAACTCAAAACATGCCATTTAGTTTTTTGCTGAAAGTAATGGCTTTCTTCTGACCACTCTGCCATAAAGCCCAACTCTATGGAGCATATGGTTTATTATCGTCCTATGTACAGATACTCCGGTCTCTGCTGTGGAACTCTGCAGCTCCTCCAGGGCTACCTTAGGTCTCTGTGCTGCCTATCTGATTAATGCCCTCCTTGCCCGTCTGTGAGATTTGGTGTGCGACCGTCTCTTGGCAGGTTTGCTGTTGTGCCATGTCCTTTCCATTTGGTTATGATAGATTTGATGGTGCTCCTAGGGACCATCAAAGATTTGGATATTCGTTAATAACCTAACCCTGACTTGTACTTCTCAACAACATTGTCCCTTACTTGTTTGGAGAGTTCCTTGGTCTTCATGGCAGTGTTTGGTTAGTGGTGCCTCTTGCTTAGGTGTTGCAGCCTCTGGGGCCTTTCAAAAAGGTGTGTATATGTAATGACAGATCATGTGACACTTAGATTGCACACAGGTGAACAACATTTCACTAATTATGTGACTTCTAAAGGTAATTGGTTGCACCAGAGCTTTTTATGGGCTTCACAACAAAGGGGGTAAATACATGCACACACGCCAATTATCAGTTTTTTATTTATGAAAAATAGTTTTATGTATATATTTTTCTTCACCAACTTAGACTATTGTGTTCTGATCCATCACATATAATTCAGATTTAAAAACATTGAACTAAAGGCTGTGATGTAACAAAATAGGTCAAAAGCCAAGGGGAGTGAACTTTTGCAAGGTACTGCATATATACATATATATATATATATATATATATATATATATATATATATATATATATATATATATATTCTAAGCAATCCACAAGTCACCTGGCTTTAGGGAGAAAACACATAAATGAGTTTGTCAAAAACCTTAAAGAAAACAGCAATATTCTCTCTATAAGATCCGGATAGAGGACTTCAGCTGCTGAGACAAAATATAAGCCAATGGGTAAAACACTCCCAAACCAAATCTCATAGGTAGAGAGTCCAACATCCCTTTAGGACAGTGGTTCTTAACTCCTGTCCTAAGGACCCACTAACAGGCCAGGTTTGCAAGATAACTGAAATACATCACAGGTGATATAATTTGCTGCTCAATTATTGCAGTATTCTAGTCTGCATCTCCCAAGGTAATACTTAAAATCCGGCTTGTTAGTGGGTCCTGAGCACAGAAGTTAGGAACCACTGCCTTAGGGGCTTGATAAAATATAAGAAAACATTCAGTGTCAGGTCACCTGACACTGGATGACAGATGCACACCATTAGAGTCAGGAGTGCACAGGTAGTGTACCCTATGGCTGACTGTTGCGGATAGAACTCTGGGTGGTTCAGGAAAGCAGATCCACTGGAGCACCAAGACAGTTCCCACTGGGAGCTAGAGCATAAGATTCCCCAGGGCGCGGAGTCTAAGAACCAGTAAGTGTTCACCAGAGCCTCTTGTGTTAAGGATGGACTGCGCTGCAACTGGCTCCAGGTCGTGGCCCCCAGGGTCTCCCAGCTCACGCTCACGGTAGGCTACAGGAGGATAGAGAGGAAGCAACAGCCCAGGACAAGGGATAGTCAGGAGATAAGCAAAAGGTCAGGGCAACTAGCAGACAAGGATAGACAGAGAACACGCCAAAGGTCAGGATAACAAGCAGATAAGGATAGTCAAAGAACAAGCCAAGATCGGTAACAGAAACAGACATAGAGCACACTGCAAGCAGGAGACAGGAAATCAAACACACAATATTGCTTGGGCAAGCTAGGCTTAGACAGCACTGTGTTAAATAGTGTATCCTGTAGAGGGAAGATTACTTAACCATGCAGGTGTGGGAGTGCAGGCCCAATTCTGATACACAGACAGAGGTAAGCAGACAGACAGGACACAAAGATATTACTGGCGATTCATGACATTCAGGCAATAGTTTTCTACTCTAGTTTTTCTGCTACATTGTAGACAGTAGGGGGTGTAAAAATAAAACCTCAAAACTTCTATTAAGGACATCAGGAAAACATGTCCATACAGACAAAATGCATACTCGTAAGATGCTGACTTGGGCATCTGGATATTAGGGGTGCGCATCTTCACTGGTCTCACGATCTGATTCGATTATCTGGTCAACGATTCGATTCGATTCCGCGATGCATCACGATGACCGACGAGCTCCCACTTCCGCTTGGGACGCCTAGGCGGCCCTTCCACCCTGCAATCTTCTGGGAGACATCACAGTTCCCAAAAGATTGCCCGGCTATGCAGGAAAGCGCAGTGAGACATGCGCACCCGGCTATGAAGCTGCAAGCGGTCACAGCCGGATGCCCACATTAGTATTGCCAGAGCTGTGGACAGGCAGGGGAGAGAAGGGAGGGTTTGGGTGGCCACGTCGCTGGATTGTGGGACAGGTGAGTGTCTATTTATTAAAAGTCAGAAGATGCACTTTTTTTTGTAGCTGCTGACTTCTAATAAACAAAAAATTGACTGGAACTCTGCTTTGAATTAAAAAAAAAAAAAACCTCACTCCCTTAAAAAGTGCACTAATCCGGTGCACTACAGGGTACAGAGATTCACACACACACGGCTGCTTGGAGGTCAGAAGGGATAGAATCCACAGATGACAAACAGCCCCGTGAAGTTCCCTGTACTGTCTCTGTGCTGACCAGTGGCAGCTGGTGCTCAAAATATTTTTGGGGGGCGCAAACAAACTGAAAAATACTGAACCTCTCCCATCAAATGCAGCCTCACTGTGCCCATCAAATACAGCCACTGTGCCCATCAAACGCAACCACTGTGCCCATCAAACGCAGCCACTGTGCCCGTCAAACGCAGCCACTGTGCCCGTCAAACGCAGCCACTTGTGCCCGTCAAACGCAGCCACCTGTGCCCATCAAACGCAGCCACCTGTGCCCGTCAAACGCAGCCACCTGTGCCCGTCAAACGCAGCCACCTGTGCCCGTCAAACGCAGCCACTTGTGCCCGTCAAACACAGCCACCTGTGCCCAAACGCAGCCACCTGTGCCCACACGCAGCCACCTGTGCCCAAACGCAGCCACCTGTTCCCATTAAATGAAGCCATCACTAACCCCCCCCCCCACAATTACTTTCTTTTAATTAATGTTGTATTACAATGGATGCTGTGCCCCCGCTGTATGTGCTTTTTAAAAAACGATGTCACTTCATACCGAATTTCGCCGTAGTATGATCATGTGACTCCCGGCTCGTCCCGCCCCTCTCCACTCTCCTCTCCGCTCTCCTCTCACGTGTCTCCTGAGTCCTGACGTCAGCGGGGAATTCTCAGTCCCGCCCGCTGACTATAGTTATCGCATGAGAAGAGAGGCGGACGGGACTGAGAATTCCCCGCTGACGTCAGGACTCAGGAGGCGGAAGAGAAGAGCGGAGAGGGGCGGGACGGGCCGGGAGTCACATGATCGTACTACGGCGAAATTCAGTATGAAGTGACATCGTTTTTTAAAAAGCACATACAGCGGGGGGCACAGCATCCATTGTAATACAACATTAATTAAAAGAAAGTCATTTTAAAAATACGCTCGGATCACTTTCCTGGGAGGGGCGGGGCTAGTAGTAATGACGTCACCGGACATCGATTTTCCGGTCCTTATGCATCGATGCCGCATCGGGGACACCCGAATCGCGATGCATCGATGCAACGATTAATTTCAGCACCCCTACTGGATATATCTTTTTGTAAGCTCTGGAAGGGATCTTCAGCTTTTTGGTAACACCTTTGGTAATAGGTAAAACAAGAAGTGGTATGTTATAAAAACTGTGGTAAACCCTGGCTCTAACCAATGCTCATTTACTAAGGCAGCCATAACTGCTTGTGACTGATGACATGGTCCATTTGTTATGCTGGAGGGAAAAGAGTGGCTGGCAGACATAAAAGATCACATTTTTCCAAAGTCTTTCATAAGAAGTTGCCCCCCTGTGGACCACTTGTTCTTCTCCTTCTAGGGTCTTTAAAGTTGAATTATTAATCCCAGCTATACTGGGCCAGAACTAGGGTGAAATCTGTGAGTTGCACAGACCCAGCAAGTGTCCGGGGCTGTAATGCAGCATCCTTAGTCACCTGGTCTGCTTCCATGTGAGAGTTTTTTTAATGTTAGTATGGCTACCTCAGCAATAAGCTGGAAGGCTGAAAACAGCCAATCAATTAACTTAGCATGCTTGATTGGTTTACCTGCCAAAGTAAAAACAAACTTCTGGCCCTTCAAATGGAACCAAAAGCTCTCTAAATCTCTACTATCTATATAAATATATACTCTTTTTATAGCTCACAGGCTTGCTAAAGCATGGAGATCTGCTTCTTGAGCTGGGGAAAAAAGGATCCAATGACTCTGAATACAGAGCATCCTTCTGGGTGAAACTACATACTCAGTATGGGTATTGCCATCACCAGTATAAAACCAGGATCAAATCTACAAAAAAACAAATATCTGGGTCTTGCACTGGGCTTACAGCAGGTGATTCCTATGGCATCAATTTAACAAATGTGGCTTTTCTTTGTCTCCAGCCTCTTCTAATAGAGGCAATAAGGTAGCTGGATTCAAATGTACGCATTTTTCATTGTTAGATTTGTACATAAACAACAATACAAATTAATATTTTTTATTAAATTATTAATATTTTTTTTATATTTTTCATTAGACAAACATTTAGTTAGCTGTTTGCAATATTTGCTGCGCAGAATGTGGGACCATTTGAAATAAATATTTGACCAAAATAATGTTGGCAACTTTGTCTAATAGCACCTTGGCATAAAACTACAGCTCTGATATATCGGGATGAACCCTTCACTACTGGGTCCAGCTTGCATAAATATATTACAATGGCATGCTGCTTGTGTAAGAACTCCAGTTTTATGTTTCAAAAAAACATCCTCTTCCTGACAACATTATAATTTCTTGTTACTTGCGCTGTTAGTTTTAGCAAGATAACACAAGTCCTTAGTTTGCATCTGACATTATTTTCCTGATGTCATAACATAATAAATTATAACAATACCCTGCGGTCATGCAGAGATGTCCATAAATCCAAAGTATTCTTCTGCTTATACCACTGCACTTACAAGGAAAAGGGGCACATCCTTTCACAATCCACACATTCTGCTTTGGATTTCAAAAATAAATAAAAACAAAAGGATCAACAATCTGTACATGACAGAACAGAAAGCCAAACATAAGTCCCATATGCTGAATTATTGTGGGTTCACCCCTAAATTAGTCAGCAGGTAGTACCCAACATTTGGCTTGGCTGCTATGCTACTTCCATTCTTCTCTTTTTTGTTGAACGTTACTAACATAATCGTTTACCATTTTCTTCACACATCCACCAAATTATTCTATAAGAATTAAAGTGGTTGTAAAACCTCGTGTTTTTTCACCTTAATGCATCCTATGCATTAAGGTGAAAAAACTTCTGACACTGACCGGCCCCCCAGCCCCCCGTTCCCTCAGCGGAGACGCGCTCTTCCTCTCTGCCCGGGGTTCTTGGCTCTTGATTGGATAGATTGATAGCAGCGCAGCTATTGGCTCCCGCTGCTGTCAAACAAATCCAGTGGCGCTGGGCCGAGTGCGGCATTCTGTGTCTATGGACGTAAATGCTGGGCTCGGGAGTGCGCCGGCAAGGTAACCCCCTGGAAGAGAGCTTCTCCTAGGGGGTTTACCGATGCAAGGAGGAGCCGCGAGCGCTGCCGGGGCATCCCAGAAGATGAGGTTTGGGGCCACACTGTGCAAAATGAACTGCACAGTGGAGGTAAGTATGAAATGTTTGTTATGAAATTTGCGTCCTTTTCTTCCCACAAATAGAGCTTTCTTTTGATGGTATTTGATCACCTCTGCGGTTTTTATTTTTTGCGCTATAAACGGAAAAAGACCGAAAATTTTGAAAAAAAAATGATATTTTCTACTTTTTGTTATAAAAAAAATCCAATAAACTCAATTTTAGTCATACATTTAGGCCAAAATGTATTCGGCCACATGTCTTTGGTAAAAAAAATGTCAATAAGCGTATATTTATTGGTTTGTGCAAAAGTTATAGCGTCTACAAACTAGGGTACATTTTCTGTAATTTACACAGCTTTTAGTTTATGACTGCCTATGCCATTTCTTGAGGTGCTAAAATGGCAGGGCAGTACAAAACCCCCCCAAATGACCCCATTTTGGAAAGTAGACACCCCAAGGAAATTGCTGAGAGGCATGTTGAACCC